>WBNM01031206.1:0-25225 GCA_013399055.1 Ramphastos sulfuratus | reverse complement strand
CACCCACCAGGACCCTCAGGTCCTGTTCCACTCTGCTGCCTTCCAACAGCTCAGTCCCAGCCTGTCCTGATCCCTGGGGTTGTTCTTTCCCAGGTGCCAGACTCTACCCTTGCCCTTGCTGAATTCCATTGGCAAGGGTCGAGTCTTAGAATCTTTGTTGGAACTCAAGGGCAGGCAAACTGCAGGCAGCTTTGCCTTGGCTTTTTCTGGGCAGCTTTGTGTTGGTGTTTTTGGTTTTTTTTTGCTTTTTGTTATTTAATTTTTGCAGGCAGCTTTTTGTTATTTAATTTTTGCAGGCATCTTTTGTTATTTATTTTCTGCTGGCATCTTTTTGTTATTTTTTTTTCCAGACAGCTTTTTGTTGGTTTGATTTGGTTTTGGTTTGGTTTTTTTTTTTGCAGACATCTTTTAGTTATTTAATTTTTGCAGCAGACTCTACCCTTGCCCTTGTTTCGTTGTTTCTCCCTGCCCACCTGGGAGACATACTCAAGACTGTGACTAAAAGCTGTATGAAAAGACCTGAGCAATGCCTCCTGAAGAGAAGAACTCCACCAAAGGCAGCACTGGCTGGAGACACTGAAAAGAACTTGGACTCTGCAAATCCTTTCTCTCCCCCCCACCTCTGGCCAGTAATATAATCTNGCAGCTTCAGATGAAACCAGAAGGAAAACAAATCCCTGTTTTGGCAGCTGGTGGCAGCTGGGGACAGGTGGGCACACATCCAGTGGCAGCTGGGCACAGGTGAGCACAGACCCAGCAGTGTGGCTGTCTAGACAGGCTACCAGCAGGACTGTTCCCAGGGAATCAAGCCCAACTTCCACACAGCTCACCTGCACCCTGGGGGCAGATGTTGGGAAGGAGGAGGCTGTGCCCATCCCTGCTCAGCACAGGCTGTTGTTTTCACCCCACCCTCCCCAGTGCTTTGCTTGTTTGGCAGAGGACCAAAGGACAACTTAGAACCATTTTGGGTTGGAGAAGCTCTTTCAGATCATCCACTCCAACCAGTCTCTGACCCTACCCTGTCTGGGGCTAAGCCATGGCCCTCAGCACACATCTCTGCCTCTGAAACACCTCCAGGGATGGGCATTCAGCCACCTCCCTGGGCAGCCTGTGCCAGGTTTTGACAACCCTTTTGGGGAAGAAGTTGCTGTCAATGTCCAACCTAAACCTGCCCTGCTGCAACCTGAGGCCATTTCCTCTTGTCCCATCAGTGGCTACAGACAAGAGGAGGCTGAGAGCCTCCCAAGCTGTGCTCTGGGACACCTGCAAGGAGCAGGAGCAGGAGCAGCAGGGAGCTTGCAGCATCCTCCTAAAGCAGCAGCACATGACACAAGCTTTCTGAGGCTCCACTTCCTCTGCCCATTTTCCTAACCCAGCCCAGCCTTGGCCTCGGACAGGCACCTGGACAGGATTTTTCCCTCCTTTTGTTTGCCTCAACACCCTCCTGTGCCACTGCTGGAGGGGACAGGATAGAGCTGTCCTCACACTTTGCAAAGCACAAATTATTCTCCCCTCACCCCGGGGCCCCCAGCTCGGTGCAAACAGCCCCCCAGAAGCAGACAACCTTGTTCCTTCCCTTCTGCCCACCAACCCAAGGAGATGAGATTGCAGCAAAGTGAGAACCCAAACCCATGTATGTGCCAGCTCTGCCAGCACCCAGGGCTGAGAAGAGAGGTTGGAGAGCACTTCCTAGTACCTCTGAGAAGTTCAGTCCAGGTGCCCAAGCTTTAACCCTGCTCCAGAGCAACTATTCATAGAATCATTAAGGTTGGAAAAGATCTTCAAGATCACTGAGTCCATCTGGGAGTCAGAAGATCAGAGAATCACCGAATGGTTTGGGCTGGGAAAGCTCTCTGAGAGCATTCAGGCCAGCAGCAACCCAGCACCACCATGGGCACCAAACCCTGGCCCCAAGTGCCATGGTCACACAGCTCTGCAACACCTCCAGCCATGGGCACTGCACCACCTCCCTGGGCAGCCTGTGCCAGTCCCTGACCACTCCACCAGCAAAGACATTTTTCCTCCTCTCCAACCTAAGCCTCCCCTGGCACAATTCCAGGCCAGTTCCTCTCCTTCTGTCACCTGAGCCCAGGGAGCAGAGCCCAACCCCAGCTGGCTGCAGCCTCCTCTCAGGGAGCCGCAGAGAGCAATGAGGTCTCCCTCAGCCTCACTGAGCTCCCTCAGCTGCTCCTTGTACCCCATGCCCTCTCCAAACCCCTCACCAGCCTTGCCGCTCTTCTCTGGAAACCCTCCAGCCCCTCCAGGTCTCTCTTGCCCTCTCTGGGTACATCTCAGCAGAGGAAGAGCCCCCAGGAGAGCTGCAGAAGCAGGACTCCCCCCGGGGCTGGCTCTGTGGCACTGGGGAGGGCAGTGGCAGCCCCGCAGAGCTTGGGCACTTACGGAGCAGCGCCGCAGGCTTGGTCATCCTGCAGACAATCCCGGTGGAACCGTAAGGGAAAGGCCCAAACTCGCAGCCTGCTGCTGCTGCCATGTGGATGAGCCCCAGCAGCATCCCCAGGAGCACAAAGGTCTCCAGCTTCATCCTGCCAGCCCCGAGCATCTCTGGCCAGAGCAGAGAGTGCCGCTAGGAGTGACTGGGGCTTGGCTGCGGCCAAGGCTGCTTTCATACCTCCAAGGAGGCCTGGCAGGGAGCAGGACATGACCTGCTTCCTCCACTTATCAAAACTCATTACACACTTCCTAACCTCCCAATAGCTTCCTTAACGCTCTTCGGACTTGGCTCTTCTGCCAGCACTGCTCAACCTCAGCGCACACTGAGGCAGGCAGAGAAACCTGCAGGAGGGATAGAGATTAGGAGGGAATGAGTCAAGGGAGCAGCCTCTGCACTCTGCTCCAGCAAGAGCTGCATTTGCTCTTCAGAGAGAAACATTCCACAGCTCTGCATTCCTGCAGCAGCTTCCCAGCAGAGCCCTGTGCAAAAGACATGCACAGCCTAGAATGGCTCAGGCTGGAAGGGACCTCAGAGCTCATCTACTGCAACCCCCTGCCCTGGGCACAGACACCCNGCCCACACTGCTCTGGCTGCAGCCAGCACACAGCTGCCTGCTGGGCTGCATGAGGGCACTGCTGGCTCCTGGGGAGCTGCTCAGCACCCAACACCCCCACCTCACCATTCAGAGCTTCCCCCTGAAATCCAACCTAAACCTGCCTGCTCCACTTTCAGACCATTGTCCTCATCCCATCCCCACAGCCCCTTCCAAGCAGGGTGAGGTTCTTGCAGCAGAAGCAGCAGCAGCAAGGCTCTGAGCAGCTGCCCTGCAGCCCTCGGCTGGGGGCTGGCAGTGCTGCAGCAGGGCAGGTGGCATCCTGCTGGGCTGCAAGAGCACACTGACGGCCCCAGCAGGGCAAGGCGACAGAGACAGCAAAAGTGACAGTGACAGCGATGGTGACAGTGACAGCGACAGCAACGGTGACAGCGACGATGAGACAGCAACAGTGACAGTGATGGTGACAGTGAGGGCAACTGACTGTGACAGCGACAGCAACAGTGGCTTTGACTGCAACAGTGACGGCAGCAGTGACAGTGACAGTGACTGCGACAGCTGTGGTGACAGCAGCTGTGACTGCGACAACAACGGCAACAGTGACAGTGACGGCGACAGTGACAGCAACAGTGACAGCGACGGTGACTGTGAACAGCGACAGCGACTGTGACAACAGCGACGGTGACAGCAACAGCAACACTGACTGTGACAGCAACAGTGACTGTGACAGCGGCTGTGACTGCAACAACAATGGCGACAGCAACGGTGACAGCAACAGTGCCTGACGGCAACAGTGACTGTGACGGCGACAGTGACGGCAACAGAACTGTGACTGCGACAGCAACAGTGACAGTGGCTGTGATTGCAACAGCAACGGCAACAGTGACAGCGGCTGTGACAGCGACAGCAGCTGTGATAGCGACAGTGACTGTGACTATGACAGCAGCTGTGACTGCAACATCAACAGGGACTGTGACAATGACAGTGGCTGTGACAGCAACAGTGATGGCAACGGCAACAGCGACAGGAACAGTGACAGTGACTGTGAGAGCGACAGCGACTGTGACAGCAACAGAGGCCGTGACTGTGACAGCAACACCAGCTGTGACTGTGACAGCGGCTGTGACTGCAACAGCAACAGCGACAGCGACTGTGACAGTGGCTGTGACTGCAACAGCAACAGTGACAGCGACAGTGGCTGTGACAGTGGATTTGACAGCAACTGTGACGGCAACAGTGGCTGTGACAGCGACAGGGACTGTGACAGCAGCAGTGACTGTGACGGCAACAGCGACAGCGACAGCAACAGTGACAGTGACTGCGACTGTGACAGCGACAGCGACTGTGACAATGACTGTGACAGTGATAGTGACAGCGACAGCGACTGTGACAGTGATTGTGACTGCGACAGCGACGGCGCAGCCGCCTCGCCCCGGCCCCGGGCTGAGCCCTTTCCTGCCGGCAGCCCCCGCCCGGCCGCGCTGCTGCCTTCCGGAGCTGCGGAGTGAACGGCCGCGGGTACCCCTCGGGGCACTGTCGGTCACCGGCCCCAGAGGCACGGCCGAGCCCAGGCTGCTCCATCCAGCACCAATCCGGACGAGGGTGCCGGAGGGGTGCCAGCAGGGTGGCACCAGGCCGCGTGCCCGGGGACAGCGCAAGGCAGGCAGTGAGTGGGACATGAGGAGCTGCACCTGAGCACAGGAGCACAAAGTGGCTCAGGTTTGGAAGGGACCTCAGAGATCAGCCAGTGTCAGTCCCCCTTGCCGTGAGCAGGGGCACCTCCCACCAGCACAGGATGCTCAAGAACTCATCCAGCCTAGCCTGAAACATCGACCCTCCTACTGACCACCCTCCTACTGACCACCCTCCTACTGACCACCCTCCTACTGACCACCCTCCTACTGACCACTGAAGAACTTTTCTCAGCTCCACTCTAACCCTGCTCTGCCTCACCTCCAAACCATTCTCCCTTGGCCTGTCTCCAGACACCCTCAGCAAAAGTCTCTCTGCAGCCTTCCTGCAGGATCCCTTCAGGCACTGGCAGGCAGCTCTGAGGTCCCCCTGCAGCCTTCTCCTCTCCAGGCTGCACACCCCCAGCTCCCTCAGCCTGTGCTCACAGCAGAGCTGCTCCAGCCCTGGGATCATCTTCCCAGCTCACCAGCAAAGACATTTTTCCTCCTCTCCAACCTAAGCCTCCCCTGGCACAATTCCAGGCCAGTTCCTCTCCTTCTGTCACCTGAGCCCAGGGAGCAGAGCCCAACCCCAGCTGGCTGCAGCCTCCTCTCAGGGAGCTGCAGAGAGCAATGAGGTCTCCCTCAGCCTCCTCTTCTCCACACTAACCACCCCCAGCTCCCTCAGATGCTCCTCCCCAGCTCTCTTCTCCAGAGCCCTCCCCACCTTTCTTGCCCTTCTCTGGACCTGCTCCAGCCCCTCAGTGTCTTTCTGGGAGGGAGAGGCCCAAAACTGAACCTAGAATTTGAGCTGTGGCACAATCCCTGCCCTGCTCCTGCTGCCCACACCATTGCTGATCCAGGCCAGGCTGCTGGTGCCCTTCTTGCCCAGCTGGGCACATCCTGGCTCCTCTTCAACAGCTGTCACCCAGCACCCCCAGGTCCTTTTCTGCTGGGCACCTTCCAGCCACTCTGCCCCCAGCCTGGAGCCTTCCTGGGGTTGCTATGACCCACGTGCAGCACCCAGCCCTTGGCCTTGTTGAACCTCAGAAGTGAAGCTGAAGACTTTTCTCCTCCTCTGTCTGCCTTCTATGCTCTCCCTTCTGTGCAGACTTCTCAGAGCCTACAAACCTACTTCTTGTTCCCTGCAGGGAGCTCCCTTCGCCCTGCGTTGTGCAGCCCTGCAGGGACCTGGCAGCATTTTGCCTGTGTGTGAAGTGGCTCAGCCTGGCCCTGCCTCAGCTGGGCACTGCCCTCTGCAGCTCCTCCTGGCAGAGGTCTTCTGGCTCTTAGTCTGGCATGGAGTGGCTGGGCAGAACCTTGTGGATCCTCCCAGAAAACACTCCCAGGAAGTGCAGGACTCAGCCCTCGGGTCTGTTAGACCTCACACAGCTGACCTCAGGCATGGATCCAGCCTGGGCAGAGCCCTCTGCAGACCTCCCAAGCCTCCAGCAGATCACCACTGCCACCCAACTTGGTGTCATCTACACCAAGAACAGAAAGGCCAAAAACCCCAAGCCTGTGTGCTAGACCCCAGTGCATTCCCAGCCTCCTGCTGCTCATGCTAGACCCCAGTGCATTCCCAGTGCATTCCCAGCCTCCTGCTGCTCATGCTAGACCCCAGTGCATTCCCAGCCCCCTGCTGCTCATGCCAGACCCCAGTGCATTGCCAGACCCCAGTGCATTGCCAGCCCCCTGCTAGCCCCCTGCCAGCCCCCTGCTAGCCCCCTGCCAGCCCCCTGCTGCTCATGCTAGATCCCAGTGCATTGCCAGTGCATTGCCAGCCCCTTGCCAGCCCTCTGCCCTGCCCAGCACTGCTTCAGAGGCTGCTGCTGGCAGCAGGCCTGAGCTGGGAGCAGAGCAGGACAGGCAACTGGAGGACATTGACCTCTAGCAGGCACAGGAAGGCTTCAGCCTTTCTGCCTACAGCAGCAAAAGTCTGGGACATGGAGGTGCTGTGAGCATCCCTGCCCTGGAGTAACCAGGCAGTGGGGACACAGCAGCCCACCCTTCTCCTCCCAGTGCAAGGTCAGGGCGGCAGGAGGCAGGTCAGGTTAAAACGAGGCAAGGAAAGGTTGACTCGAGCTGGCAGGAGGCAAGGCAGGCTGTGAAAGCCAACAAAAGGTTCCATGCCCCAGCCCCCTGGAGTGCTTACGGAGATGTTTGGATAAGGTTTTGCTGTGTAAGGGATTCTCTGAAGGTCAGACACGCAGGCAGGAGCTCAGCACCTTGCTGGCTCTTGTCCTGCCGGAAGGGGGGATGTTTTTCCCCAGACTCTCCAGAGCAGAGGTCCCTCAGAGTGTCATTAATTCTCCTGCTGTGTTGACCCAAACCGCCAGTGTTAGCCTGCAGCTGCTTCCTGCCAGGTAGCCTGGCCAGACTTCTCCAGCAGCAGGATCCAAGCAGCACCTTAGAACCACAGAATCAGTTAGGGTTAGAAGGGACCACAAGGATCATGCAGTTCCAACCCCCCTGCCATGGGCAGGGACACCCTGCTCTGGATCAGGCTGTCTAGAGCCTCATCCAGCCTGGCCTTAAACACCTCCAGGGATGGGGCCTCAACCAACTCCCTGGGCAACCCATTCCAGGCTCTCACCACTCTCATGGTGAAGAACTTCCTCCTCACCTCCAGTCTGAATCTCCTCGCCTCCAGCTTTGCTCCATTCCCCCCAGTCCTGTCACTACCTGGTACCCTAAAAAGTCTCTCCCCAGGTTTTTTGTAGCCCCCTTCAGATCCTGGAAGGCCACAAGAAGGTCACGTGGGAGCCTCCTCTTCTCCAGACTGCACAGCCCCAACTCTTTCAGTCTGTCCTCATAGCAGAGCAGCTCCAGCCCTCTGAGCATCCTCATGGCCCTTCTCAGGACACACTCCAGCATCTCCACATCCCTCTTGTCCCAGGGGCTCCAGAACTGGATGCAGTACTCCAGGTGAGGTCTCACCAGAGCAGAGTAGAGGGGGAGAATCACCTCCCTTGCTCTGCTGGCCACACTTCTGCTGCAGCCCAGGATCTGTTTGGCTTTCTGAGCTGCAGGTGCACACTGCTGGCTCATGTTGAGCTTATCATCCACCAGCACCCCCAAGTCCCTCTCCTCAGAGCTGCTCTCCAGCCAGGCACTGCCTGTATTTGTGCTTGTGATTGCCTCGACTCAGATGCAGGACCTTGCACTTGGTCCTGTTGAACCTCATGAGGTTGGCTTGTGCCCACCTCTCCAGCCTGTCCAAGTATCTCTGCCCTCCAGCATGTCTGCTTGGTGTCATCAGCAAACCTGCTGAGGCTGCGCTCAATGCCTCTGCCCATGGCACTGACACAGATGTTGAACCAGACTGGCCCCAGCACTGATCCCTGGGGGACTCTGCTTGTCACTGTCTCCACTTGGACATGGACCCATTGACAGCCACTCTTTGGGTGGGGCCATCAAGCCACTTCTTTCACCTTCAAGACTAGGAAAGCAGGACAGCCCTGGGCTGACAGCAGAGCAAGCCCAAAGCTACCTGCTGCCACCTCACACGGCCCCAGTGCCCAGCAGCTGCCCTGGGAGATTCAGAGCAGAGCAGATTGAGGTTGGATGTGAGGAACAAGTTCTCCACCAGGAGGCTGCTGGAACACTGCAACAGGTTGCCCAGAGAGGTGGTCAAGGTCTCATCCTGGAGGCATTCAAGGTGAGGCTGGACAGGGCTCTGGGCAATCTTATCCAGTGGAGGATGTCCCTGTTGAGTGCAGGGATTGGACTGGATGCCCTTGGGAAGTCCCTTCCAACCCAGACCATTCAGTGATTCAGGGCATCAGGTTGTGCCAGGTGAAGATGAGGCTGAGGGGAGGCCTCTTGGCTCCCTGCAATTCCATGGTACCATTCCATTGGACTCTCAGACATTAAACACCAGGAGACACTTCAAGAGACACTCCTGTGAAGTAGAGAAGGGGCATGAGGTGGATGAAGGAGCAGTTAGGACAGTTGGGAAGAGCCTTGGGATGGCCTGGAGCTGCACAGCTCTGCAAATCCCCCCAGCCTGACAGCTGGGAATGGAGCCCAGGGAGGCTGCAGGCACTTTGCTGGGCAAGAGCGCAGCTCCTTGGATGTGCCTGGCTGCTGAGAACTGGGCCAAGCCTGTGCTCAAGTGAGACAGCTCTGAACAGAGAAGGGAGCTCACAGACACAGCTACAGCTTCAGCCTCATCCTTCCAGGACTGATGTTCCAGAAGGTGAGGACAGGGACACAGTCTCGGTGACAAGCAGCCTGCTGGAAGCTTGTGCAGCCACCAGAAAACAGCCTGAGACGACAGGAGAGGGAGCACAGCTCTGCCGGGGAGGAAAGAGCCCAGCTGGCAGCTGGGGGAGAGGCTGCCAGAGGTTAGCAGCAGCCAAGCTGCTCTTCTCAGCTGCCAGCCTGTGCCCATGGGCTGGCTGAACAGTGGCAGCTGCAGCTGGGCTTGCAAGCACAAAGAGGATGGAAAGCAGCAGCACAACCACACAGCTGCCTCAGTGTCTTGCACCCATAGCCTTCAGGCCCCCTCTGCCCCAGCACAGGGTCATCGTTCCTGGAAAACCTCTCTGGGATTGCTGGGCTCCTCCAGCAGCCTTGCTTGGGAAGGTCCAAGGGTTCTGGGGGAGGGTTTGTGCTGTGCCTTTTTTTTTTTTAATTCCTCTGTCTCACATGAGTTCATAGATCCATTCAATGGGTTGGGTTGGAAGAGATCTTAAAGATCATTCAAGTTCGGCAGCCCTGGCGGGCCGGGAAGGGAAGGGAATTGTTCACAGGCAAAAGGGGCTGGAGCGGAGGGCTGCAGAGACCCTCAGCAGGGCCAACAAAGGCAAGGTCCTGCACTTGGGTCACGGCAACCCTTGGTGTCAAGCCAGGCTGAGGCTGAGGAGATTGAGAGCATCCCTGCTGAGGAGGACTTGGGGGTGCTCGTGGGGGAGAAGCTGGGCAGGAGCCAGCAGTGGGCACTGGCAGCCTAGAAGGCCAAGGCCAGCCTGGGCTGCATCCAAAGTATCATGGCCAGAGATGGAGAGAGGGGTCCTGCCCACACCTACAGGGCTGGGGCCAGCTGTGGGACCCTCAACACAGAAAGGACATGGACTTGCTCCAGCAGCTCCCGAGGAGACCATGCAGATGAGGCTGGAGCAGCTCTGCTGTGGGGACAGGCTAGGAGAGTTTGGGCTGTGCAGCCTGGAGAAGAGAAGGTTCCAGTGAGACCTCAGAGATGCATTTCAATATCTGCAAGGGACCTGCAGGCAGGCTGGGGAGGGACTGTTCAGAAAGGCCTGTGGGGATAGGCTGAGGGCAATGGTTTGGAAGTGGAGCAGGGCAGAGTTAGGTTGGGCATCAGGAGGGAGTTGTGCACAGTGAGGGTGGGGAGAGACTGGCACAGGCTGCCCAGGGAGGTGCTTGAGGCTCCATCTCTGGAGACATTCAAGATCAGCCTGGATGTGTCTCTGCAGAGCCTGCTCTGGTTGGAGCTGTCCCTGCTACCTGCACAAGGTGACCTTAGAGGGTCCCTTCCAGCCTAGAGCAGTCTGTGAGAAGCATCAGTCCTGGGGCTGAGCCAGTCCAGGGCTCCACAGGCTGACAGTGTGGTTTCAAGGTGGGGGTGTGGGGAGCAGATGGAGGAAGAGGCTCTGACCTCAGTTGGAGGTAAAGCCAGAAGGGTCACAGCAAGTAAAGCAGTGCCCAGGTGCAGCTCCCTGCTGTGAGGCTCAGCCCTGCTCTCCATCCCTCTGCAGGAGGTTGCATAAGATGTCCTTGGAAGGTCCCTTCCAGGCCAGTGCCAGCTGAGAGAAGCAGCAACATCAAGATCAAGTCTGTCCCGCAGCTACCATCACAAGCCACATCCCACCACACACAGAGCTGCTGTGACACGGTCAGGGGTCACCAACTACTTCCTTCCAACTGCTTGTAGCAACTCACAGCTCTAAGACACTCCTGCAGTGCTGCTCACTGCAGGCAGCACAAAGAGACACTGCAAGTTCCACAAGGACCTTCCAGCCAAGATGACTGCAGTGGGCTCCAGGGACTCAACTCCAGACTTCTCAAGTACCTGCAGACTTCACCTACAGCCATCTGGACACAGGTTTTCTGCCAGGACCTTTCAGGTTTAGACTGAATCTTGGGAAGTTCTTCAGGATGNTGGGGGTGTGGGGAGCAGATGGAGGAAGAGGCTCTGACCTCAGTTGGAGGTAAAGCCAGAAGGGTCACAGCAAGTAAAGCAGTGCCCAGGTGCAGCTCCCTGCTGTGAGGCTCAGCCCTGCTCTCCATCCCTCTGCAGGAGGTTGCATAAGATGTCCTTGGAAGGTCCCTTCCAGGCCAGTGCCAGCTGAGAGAAGCAGCAACATCAAGATCAAGTCTGTCCCGCAGCTACCATCACAAGCCACATCCCACCACACACAGAGCTGCTGTGACACGGTCAGGGGTCACCAACTACTTCCTTCCAACTGCTTGTAGCAACTCACAGCTCTAAGACACTCCTGCAGTGCTGCTCACTGCAGGCAGCACAAAGAGACACTGCAAGTTCCACAAGGACCTTCCAGCCAAGATGACTGCAGTGGGCTCCAGGGACTCAACTCCAGACTTCTCAAGTACCTGCAGACTTCACCTACAGCCATCTGGACACAGGTTTTCTGCCAGGACCTTTCAGGTTTAGACTGAATCTTGGGAAGTTCTTCAGGATGAGGGTGGGGAGAGAATGGCACAGATGGCACAGAATGTGATCCACAACCTCCCTAGAGGTGTTCCAGGTCAGGCTGGATGAGGCCTTGAGTGCTGCGAGAGGCATCCTTGCCCACGGGCAGGGGATTGCGGTAGATGATCTGAGGTCCCTTCCAACCTGAGCCACTCTGATGCTGAGCTGAAGTGAGCTGGGCCCAGGACTCTGTCAAGCTGAGTCTCAGAACTGCAGTTTATTGGAATCAAAGCCCTTAAACCAGATCAGAAACCAAAAGGGGACAGCAGGAGGTCAGACAGAAGAGTTGCTCTGGAGAATAAAAATTAAGCCCAGGCAGCAGACTGCTCTATGTCCAAAAAGCAGTGGAGGAGTTGACATCCTGCAACAATTCTTGCTAGAGAGAGTTGAACACCCTCTGGGAAAGCAGGATTGCCCAGGGGAGGGGGATTAGGGCCTTGGCTTTAAATGATTTGAATTTGGCAAGATGAAGTTGACCACCAGAGGTGAATCACTGCTCAAGAGGGGATCCAAGAAGGGAATTGCACCACTCAGCCTTCAGGGGAGAGCTCAAAGTCTGGAAGCAATTTCACAACTCCAGCCTAACAAAAAAAAAAAAACACACACCACACAAAAAACACACCACACACAAACCAAACCTCTGCTACTGCACAGTCAGCAAATGTTTGGCTTCTTTTGGAGGTCCTACACTCAGTGTAATTTTAAATAGCACTTGAAACATTCCAACAGGAATCACATTGCACAGCAGAAGCAATTTGCTTCCCTAACACCTTGCCACACCTCGGGGCCTGCAATGCCCAAGCCTCTGCAGGGGGTACCCACAGCTGCTGCCCCCAAGTTCCTTGGGATGAGGGCAAGCAGCTCAGGCTCCAGGGCTGTCCCAGCTTAAGGATTCTTGCAGCTTGCTTTGCTTGTCCAAGCCAGAGGAAGTGTTGTCCACTGGAGCTGGAATCCAGAGTCCCTCAGGTTGAAGCCCACCATGGTGCCAGAAGTCAGTTGCGAGTCACCCCAGGCCCTTCTGGCAGCAGGGATGCAAAGAAAGTCTTGAAGAAGACCCATGCTGTGCCCAGCAGTGAAGGGCTGGCCTGCTGCAGCTCCTGCACAGCCTGCCTCTCCTCAGGGTGCTCTGCTCCAGCTACATTCCCTCCCTGCAAGACAAAGGTGCTTGGTGAGTGAGGTGCTGCAGGCTGCTCGGCAAAAGAGAGCACTGCAGCAGCAGGTGCCCAGCAGCATGGTTTGCCACCCACCTGTCACCCCAGGCAAAGCTTGCAAGTGTCCTCACAAAGTCAATCCCCCTCTCCACTCCCAAAGCTGCACCCTGGTTTGATTGGTCAGCTCAGGATGTGTGCCCAGAAAGGGGCTGGGACAGACAGGAACCATCAGGCCTAGAGAGCTGTGTCTGTCTTTGCAGCAATTGTCACTGACAGCAGCCACAAATGCCAGCGTGAAATGAAGACCTCTGCCTGCCATTGCCCTCCAGCCCCACCCCTGCCTGCAGCTACAGAGCCTGGGCAGCCTGTGCCAGGGCACTCTGCACTGCAGCAGCCCTCAAGTGGCCTCAAGTTGCACCAGGAGAGGTTGAGGTCGGACAGGAAAACTACACTGAAAAGGTTCTCAGGCTGCCCAGGGAGGTGGTCACATCCCCTGGAGGCATTTCAAAGACACAGATGTGGTGCTGAGGGCCATGGCTTAGCAGCAGGCTTGGAAGAGTTAGAGAATGATTGAATGGGGAGGTTGGAAGTGACGTCTGGAGGGCATCCAGTCCAAATCCCCTGCCAGAGCAGGGGCACCCAGGAACACATCTAGGGGAGGTTGGAAGCTCTGCAGAGGAGGAGACTCCACAACCTCTCTGGGCAGCCTGCTCCAGGCCTCCAGCACCCTCACAACAAACAACTTCCTCCTCATGCTCAGCTGGAACCTCCTGGGTCTGAGCTCATTCCTCTTGGTCCTTGTCCTGCCACTGGGCACCACCCAAAGAGCCTGGCACCTTCCTCCTGGCATCCACCCCTCATACAGACACTGATCAGGTCCCCTCTCAGCCTTCTCTCCACACTAACCAGCCCAGGGGTCTCAGCCTTCTTCCACAGCAGAGATGCTCCAGTCCCTTCATAATCCTCATAGCCTCTGCTGGACTCTCTCCAGCAGCTCCTTGTCCCTCTTTAACTGGGAAGCCCAGAGCTGGACACAGCATTGCAGGTGTGGTCTGAGAGCAGAGGGGGAGGAGAACTTCCCCAGCCCTGCTGGCCACACTTCCCTTGCTGCACCTCAGGATACCACTGGACTTGGTGACCTTGAAAGTCTTTTTTAGCCCCTGTGATTCTCTCCCCAAGGACAGCAGCAAGCCAAGGCTAACATCCAGGCCGTGCCAAAGGAGGACTCAGGCTGCTGAGCAGGTTCCCACAGAAGAGAACTGCTCAGAGAAGTTTTTTTTTTTGTAACTAGATGTGATGAGTTTCAACAAGTGCCAGGTTCTGCACTTTGGCCACAACAGCCCCAAGCAGTGCTACAGGCTGGGCACAGAGTGGCTGGAGAGCAGCCAGGCAGAGAGGGACCTGGGGGCACTATTTGGCAGCTGAAGATGAGCCAGCAGTGTGCCCAGGTGGGCAGGAGAGCCAATGGCATCCTGGCCTGAATCAGGAACAGTGTGGCCAGCAGGACCAGGGCAGTCCTTCTGCCCCTGTACTGGCACTGCTCAGGCCACACCTTGAGTCCTGTGTCCAGTTCTGGGCCCCTCAGTTCAAGAGAGATGTTGAATGTGCTGAACGCGTCCAGAGAAGGGCAGCAAGGCTGGTGAGGGGGCTGGGCACAGCCCTGTGAGGAGAGGCTGAGGGAGCTGGGGGTGTGCAGCCTGCAGAAGAGGAGGCTCAGGGCAGACCTCATTGCTCTCTGCAGCTACCTTAAAGGGAGGTTGTGACCAGCTGGGGTTGGGCTCTGCTGCCAGGCACCCAGGGACAGAACAGGAGGACACAGCCTCAAGCTGTGCCAGGCAGATTCAGGCTGGATGTTAGAAAGAAGTTCTTCACAGCAAGAGAGATTGGCATTGGAATGGGCTGCCCAGGGAGGTGTTAGGTTGGACTGAATCTTAAAGGTCTTTTTCAGCCTGTTTGATTCTGTGAGTAAAGGGAAAGTAACCTCCACCTGCTCATGGTTTAAAGCAACAAGGAAGTACCTGCAGGTTGTTGTTCTGGTCCTGATTGTCAGCAGCTGGAGGAGCAACAGCAGCATTGCCTGGGAAGGGCTGGATTGGTCTTCTCCGGAATGGAAGCCACCCAAGGTGGTGCCTGGGGAAGGCAGCTCAGTTATCAACACTGCTTCTCCTTCCTGGCACAGCACCACAGCCTGACTGCCCAACAGCAGGCTAGGCACACTTGGCTCTTCCTGCCCAGTGTTCAAAGCCTTCTGTTAGGCTCCAGGGAGACCTCAGAGCAGCCTGAAGGGGCTGCAGGAGAGCTGAGAAGGGACAAGGGCTGAGAGTGCCAAAAGGAGGGACAGTGACTTTGAGCTGGGAGAGGGGAAAGTGAGAGTGGAGAGGAGGAAGAAATTGTTGGCAGTGAGGGTGGGGAGAGACTGGCACAGGTTGCCCAGGGAGGTTGTGGGAGCACAGAATCACAGAATGTTTGATCACATTCTGTGCTCCACAACCTCCCTGGAGGTGCTCAGGGCCAGGCTGGATGAGGCCTTAAGCACCCTGGGCTGGTGGGAGGTCTACCTGTCCATGGCAGGGGGGTTGGCACTGACTGAGCTTCGAGGTCCCTTCCAACACAACCCATTCCATGAACAACTGGAAGCATGAGGCAGGAGTTGGGGAGCAGCTGCTGCTGGTCAAGCCAGCAGGCACTGTCCCTACTCTGGGTCCAGCAGGCTGCTGGAGGCACCAAGAGCCTGCTTGTGTGCCACGCTCTGGACACCCCTAAGCAACTCTGGTGTGCTCACCCTGAGCAGAGGCACACAAGGGTCACACAGCACAGCCCTGCCCCCCTAAAACATGAGGCCATAGAGACCTCCTTTGGTGGTCTGCACCTCTACAGCAGTTGAACCTTGTAACCCACAGCAGGAGCTGTTCAAAGCAGTACTCCCCAACAACCAGCAGAATATTAAAAGGCCTTTTCATGGGACAGTTAAACCTCCAAATCCTGCAGAGAAGCTCCAGGAGCTGATCAGTTCAAGTCCCAACTCCTAGAGCTACCAGCAGGAATTCAGAGGTCTACCTCCCCTGTTTCATAGGGGATCAAAGAATAACAGGAGGAAAATTGTCCTCTGACAAGACATCCCAAGCAGAGAATTCATGGAATGGTTTAGGTTGGAAGGGACCTCAAGGATCATCCAGTTCCAACCCCCTGCCATGTGCAGGGACACCTGCCCCTAGCCCAGGCTGTTGGAGGCCTCAGCTGAGGGCTCAAGACCTTCACTGAGCCCTGAGAGAGGCTCAGAGGCAGTGTGGTTTGCTCTCCAGAGGCTCCACAGAGGCAGCCCTGCACAGGCAGCTGAGCAGAGAGCAGCTGAGAGCCTCCTGCCAGACTCCAACCCTTTGCAGCCACCCAGCAACTGCTCTCTGCTGCCTTGGGCCTGCAGCTGTCTGCTCTGCAGTGCCAAACTGCTGAGGCTCCATACAAGAGCTGCTTGGGCCTCACGGAGTCTTCTCCATCAGCTGCATCAGAGGCAGAGCACAAAACCCAGGGGAGAGCCCATCCACTGCCACCCATTTCCATTTAACCCTGGCTGGGCTGAGCTTCTGCTTCTGAGAGAGTGGCTCAGGCTGGCAAGGACCTCAGAGATCTACTGCAGCCCCCTACCATGGGCAGGGACACCTCCCACCAGCACAGGCTGCTCAAGACCTCATGCAGCCTGGCACTGAACACCTCCAGGGAGGTTGTGGAGCACAGAATCACAGAATGTGATCTGCAGATCACACTGTGACCCACAGCCTCCCTAGGCAGCCTGTCTCAGAGCCTCACCACCCTCTTACTGAAGAACTTCCTCAGGTCCACTCTGACCCTGCTCAGCTCCAAACCATTCCCCCTTGGCCTGGCTCAGACACCCTCAGCAAAAGTCTCTCTGCAGCCTTCCTGCAGGATCCCTTCAGGCACTGGCAGGCAGCTCTGAGGTCCCCCTGGGGCCTTCTCTCCAGGCTGCACACCCCCAGCTCCCTCAGCCTGTGCTCACAGCAGAACTGCTCCAGCCCTGAAATCATCTCAAGGGTCTTTTCAAACCTGACTCATTCCACAGTTCCCTATTTCTGCTCCTTTTCCCTGTATTTTAGAGACTGAGAGCCATGGGAAAGTCTTCAATAGGCAAAGAGAGAGATGCTGCAGTGTCTGAGCCTCAGCACCCTCCAGGCAGCTCTGAGGGCCCCCTGGAGCCTCCTCTGCAGGCTGCATACCCCCTCAGCCTATAACCCATGCAGACTGGAATCTATTACACATCCATTGAGCATCTCTGCTAAATCCTGAGCTACACCAGGACTAAGGAGGGGTCCAGGTGCAAAAGCCAAAGGTCTGCTGGCCGCCAGCTGAGCACAGAGTGCTGCAGTGAGCCCCAGAGCACAAGAGACACCCAAAGCAGGCACTTACAGGTACATCAGAACTGTGCCACCCATAACCAGCAGGAACCTGCTGACACTGGAGTAGAAGTAGACAATGTTGACAAAGACATAGAAGAGTGTTGCTGAGTAGAGCCAGTCCAACCAATCTCGATTGGCACCCTCCTCCTCTTCCTCCATCAGGGCACCCCCCTGGGCATTCATCCGCAGGTTCTGGTTGGGTTCCGCATTGACCTGGGCCGCAGCATCCTGGTTTGGGGCAGGAAAGGGGCCTGGCAGAGGAGCTGGAGAGGTGACTGGAGTCACTGGTACCTCCTGAGGATGCTGGGCACAAGATGGGTCAGCAGACCTGACAGAGGCCAAACTGAAAGCAGAAGACAGAGGACAGTGAGGCTCAGTTGGGTCCCTTCACACCCAGCAGGCGCTGAGGTTTCCCCACATCAACAGAACAGAGGCAGGTGGTAAGCAGAGAACTCCAGGGTTAGAAGTGTTAGCTTTGTCCCACAACAGCTGCTAGGTGCCCTCAGCCAGGCAAACCACTCAACCCTTCCACCTGATGGGCACCAGCTCTGCAGGAGACACTTTTAGAGCAACCCAAAGGCAGTTGACAGGCTGCAGCTGCCCCTCTGGCCCTGCCTGCCAGCAGGCCTCATCTAGTCTGGCCCTGAACACATCTGGGGAGGTTGTGGAGCACAGAATCACAGAATGTGATCTTTGATCATTCTGTGATCCACAACCTCCCTGGACAACTTGTGCCAGTCTCTCCCCACCCTCACTGCCAACAATTTCTCCCTCATCTCCACTCTCACATTCCCCTCTCCCAGCTCAAAGCCATTGTCCATTATCCTGGCACTGGGGAAGCTCAGCTCTGCTGGAGCCCCTTCAGGCACTGCAAGGCTGCTCTGAGGTCTCCCTGGAGCCTTCTCTTCTCCAGGCTGCACAGCCCCAACTCTCCCAGCCTGGCCCCACAGCAGAGCTTCTCCAGCCTCTGAACATCTCTGTGGCCTCCTCTGGTCCCTTTCCAGCAGCTCCAGGTCCTTCTGGCGCTGGGAGTCCCAGAACTGGAGGCAGTGCTGCAAGGCAAGTTCTGAGCAGAGGGGCAGAAAGCTGAGACCCATCACTTACTATTGCAGGTAATATTGCCTGGCATAGAACTGCTGGAGCCAGGACATCTGGAGTAGGCTGTAGGTGGTATAGGCAGAGAAGGCAGGAGCCACAGCTGGGCAGGCATGCTGAGCTGCTTCCAACCTTGGGCAGAAGACATTCATTAAACCCTGGACAAGCTGGAGCAAAGGATGCTGCAAGACACTGCCAACAGTTTCTGCCACTTTGGGCACCCTGATGCAAAGTTAATTCTTCCCTCTGGAGGAATAAAGGCCTCTCCTCATCACAGTCTCCACCCTATCAATCAAGAGAAGATGTTCAAGCAGCAGAGCAATGCTTTCCTTCAGCTCTTGATGCCCACAAAGTTTTATAAGCCCATCCCATGGCCTGTGGGCCTGAGACAGGATGTGTGGCATAAAAGGCTGGCATCCAACATCCTCCCCCTCACAGAGCAATAGAGGTTGGAGAGGACCTCTGCAGATGGAGTCCAGCCCCTCTGCCCAGGGCAGGGCACACAGGCACACATCCAGCTGGGGCTGGAAGCTCTCCAGAGAAGGAGACTCCACAGCCCCTCTGGCAGCCTGCTCCAGGCCTCCAGCACCCTTAGTGATCCAGATAAAAAGTATTTACCTGCTGCTGGCTTCTGCTGCAGCCTGGCCACCAGAAGGGCACCTCAGGCTTCCACCAGCTGAGGACACAGATGGGCCTTGAGCAGCTCCTGCTGATGCCTTTGGCTGCTCAGCTTTGACCTAGGCACAGCAGTGCAAGTTTGTGAGGTCTCCTCAGGACACTACACAGGAACACAACTGTGAAAAAGGTGACCTTACACCACTGCTACACAGCTCCTGCAGGGCTCCTCCAGGGCTATGAGAAGCTCCATCGGTATTCCAAAGCTCCTTAAGAAAAAAGTGTCTGGCACATCAAACTGAGGTAAGGGCATTCTGCACCTGCACCAGATCTGCTCTTCACTTACTGCACACACTCAAGTTCCAGCTAGCCAGACAAAAGCAGCTGAGGCAGCAGAGGGAGCTGCACTCCAAAGACCTTTGAGTTTTTAGCCCTGCAGAATTTGTCCTTGCAGGCACAAACTGCTGTGTGCAGAACTCAGCTGTTCTGTGCTGAGCCATCTGTAAAACCTCTAGGTCAAAGAAAGCACAGAACCTTAGAAAGGCAGGGGCTGGAAGGGAGCTCCAAAGGTCACTCAGTCCAGCATCCCTGCAGGGTCACCTAGGAACACATCCCAGGGGGGTTGGAAGCTCTGCAGAGCAGGAGACTCCACAACCTCTCTGGGCAGCCTGCTCCAGGCCTCCAGCACCCTCACACCAAACAGCTTTCTCCTCCTGCTCAGCTGGAACCTCCTGGGTTTCAGCTCATACCTGTTGGTCCTTGTCCTGCCACTGGGCACCACCCTAAAAAGCCTGGCACCCACACCCCAGATATTTATAGATTCCCCTCTCAGCCTTCTCTCTAGGCTCATCAGACCCAGGACTCTCAGCTTTTCCCCACAGCAGAGATTCACAACACTCAGCCCTTCCCATTCCCAGCCACAATCCTGAGGCTCAGGGCAGCACCAGGTACCTCTGCACTGGCTCCTTGTGAATTTGCTGGAGTCTTCAAGTTGTAGACCAGGTGCAGGGCATGCAGCTCCCCATGCTGGAATGCAGAAGAAGACAGGTTACAAAGCACAGCCCCTTTCCCTCAAGCACTGCAGCACACCAGAACAGATCTCTTTTAGCTTTATACCTTTAGCAGTAACTCTCCCAGATGCTGATGGTCAAGCAGCAACTTCCCAGCATAAATCAGTTTTTGGTCTTCTTCAGGCTTAAGAAAACAAAACAAGAACAGGATTAGAATCATAGAACCACAGAGCTGTGAGGTTGGAAAACACCTTGGAGCTCACCAAGCCCCAACCACTCACCCAGAGCTTACAGTGCCACCACTGCTGCACCACCTCCCTCAGCACCATGTCCAAGCAGCTTTCAAACAGAGGATGGTGGCTCCAACACCTCCCTGGGCAGCCTGTGAGAACCCTTCCTGGGAAGGCATTTTTCCTGATGTCCAACCTGAACCTGCCCTGGCACAGCTTGAGGCTGTTTCCTCTTGTCCTGGCACTTGTTGCATTAGAGCAGAGCCCAACCCCAGCTGGCTGCAGCCTCCTCTCAGGGAGCTGCAGAGAGCAATGAGGTATCCCTTGGCCTCCTCTTCTCCACACTAACCACCCCCCAGCTCCTTCAGCTGCTCCTCCTCAGCCCTCTTCTCCAGCCCCTTCCCCACTTTTGTTGCCTTTTTCTTGCCCTGCTCCAGCCCCTCAATGTCCTTCTTGGAGTGGGGGACCCAAAACTGACCCCAGGGTTCAAGGCCTCACCAGTGCCCAGAACAGGGACACAGTCACATCCCTGCCCCTGCTGATACAAGACAGGATGAGGTTGGCCTTCTGGGCACCTGGGCACGCTGCTGGCTCATGTCCAGCTGGCCAAATGATTGAAAAAAGACCTTCAAAGATTAGGTAATGTTTAAAGGGCCCTTCCAAGCCAAGCCAGCCTATGACAGCTCTGCCAAGCACACGCAAGCAGCTGTTGACACAAGCTGCAGCCAAGGCACAGCTGGAAGCAGCCCCTGCAGTCAGGTGCACAGGGAACTGGGCATATCTGAGTTCAGGTGGCAAGAGAAGGACAGCTGAACCCTAAAGTTTAAGATCACTGATGAACAGGAGAAGACAAAGCTCCCCTTGGGCAACAACCTTGATTCTGTGCTGCCTTTTACAGCCCCAGCAAACATTTGTGTTCCTTAGAAACGAGACTGGGCACAACATCTAATCCCATCAGCACTGCAGGTGGTGTCAAACCCATCCATGACATCCCAGCAGCTGTTCACCCACAGCCTCCCCACCACAGCCCAGCTGCCAGGGGGCAGGGAGAGCATTACTGGGGAGTCACCTGGCTCCAAGGGAAAGAGGAGCCTGGGGTGGGTGTCTCATCCATATTTATTACTAAGAGAAGGAGGTGGAAGGAGGATGGGACTAGGCTTTGTTCAGTGCTGCCCAGTGACAGGACAAGGGGTAACAGGTACAAGCAGGAACATCACAAGTCCTATCTAAACATGAGGAGGAACTTGCCAGGATGATGTAGCCCTGGAGCTGGCTGCCCAGAGAGGTTGTGGAGTCTCCTGCTCTGATAACATTGAAAACCTGCCTGGATGTGCTCTTGTGTGACCTTCTCCAGACGACATGGCTTGACAGGGGGTCTGGACACAGTCTCCAGAGGTTCTGTGCCCCAGAGCAGTGGCAGTGCCCTGCAGGAGCTGTGTAACAGTGGTGTAAGGTCACCTTTTTTGCACTTGTGTTCCTGTGTAGTGTCCTGAGGAGACCTCACAAACTTGCACTGCTGTGCCTAGGTCAAAGCTGAGCAGCCAAAGGCATCAGCAGGAGCTGCTCAAGGCCCATCTGTGTCCTCAGCTGGTGGAAGCCTGAGGTGCCCTTCTGGTGGCCAGGCTGCAGCAGAAGCCAGCAGCAGGTAAATACTTCTTTTTTATCTGGATCACTAAGGGTGCTGGAGGCCTGGAGCAGGCTGCCAGAGGGGCTGTGGAGTCTCTTCTCTGGAGAGCTTCCAACCCCAGCTGGATGTGTGCCTGTGTGCCCTGCCCTGGGCAGAGGGGCTGGACTCCATCAGCAGAGGTCCCCTCCAACCCCTACCATTCTGTGAGGGGGAAGCAAAGCAGCAATTTCCCTTGCTGACCGCCTGGCCTCCGCGGTGACCGCTCACAAGCCTCCAGCTCCTCAGGAAACTCAACTTCTGCTTTCCCACCCTCCCACAACTTCGCTGCGCGCCCGGCCCTGCCTCTCCTTCCGCGGGCCGAGAGCCGTCAGCAGCCACCCTCCGAAGCCTCAGCCCCGCCTCACCCCGCAAGCAGAGGCCGTGCCCCGGCGCTGCCCACCCGCACAGCCTTGCCACACGCCTGCGGCTGTCGCGCCCCAGGCGAGCAGGACAGGCGGACCCGGCAGCGCGGTTAATGTTTAAGGGGCAACCGAGCGAGGCGCCAGGCGAACCCCGGCCTCTGCCCACGCCCTCCCCGGCTCGCTGACGCAATCGAGTGAGGGACAGCCTCGGGCAGGGGCGAGGGCTGGTGCCAGCAGGGCTCAGTCGGGCGAAGTGACGGCAACGGAGGGAGCCCCGAGGGAGCTCAGCCCACACCCCACGACCTGCCCTCCCCTCCCCCAGCCCCAGCACGCCGACGGCGACGGGCAAAGGGTCGCGCACTCACTGGTGCCTCGGGTACGAGGCGGCGCAGCTCGGCCTTGAGGCGGCGCACGGTCCAGGCGGTCCTGGCGCGGAGGCGCAGGTCGGGGTGCCGCTGCGTGGGGCTCCGGACCAGCAGCGCCAGCCACTCTTCCATGGCAGCAACAGCGACACAGGTACAAACTGCCGCCCCCAGCCGCCCCATGCCCTTTTGTAGGCTGTCGCCGCGCTCCGCCCCGCCGCAGGGCCGCGGTGGCTGCAGCTGATTGGTAGCGGTGGGAGAGGGGGACGGGGACTGTGACGTGTGCCAATGGGACGGAGCCCCGCGTGCAGCTCCACGAGAGGGCGGCGGCGCTGATTGGGCGCTCGGCTCGGCGTCACCATGGCTACCACTCCGGCCCGCCCCCCGCGGCCCGGCCGGCGCTGGAGGGCTGCGGGGTCACGAGGCGCTGTTCCCGCTTGCCCTACTGCTGCCAGACCCCCGAACGCCCTCCTGCCCTCTGCTCCGAAGGGGAAGCAGCTCTGCCACGAGAACAGGCTGGGAGAGTTTGGAGTGTTCAGTCTGGAGAAGGGCAGGCTCCAAGCAGACCTCAGAGCAGCCTTCCAGTACCTCAAGGGGTTACAAGAGAGCTGGGCAGGGACTTTGGACAAGGGCCGGCAGTGTCAGGAGGAGAAACAGTGGCTGCACCTTCTCCTTCACTCACCCATCCTGTGTCCTGGCTGCCACTCCAGCCTGCCCTGACCCTGCTGTGGTGCCACTGAAGTGTGTGGCCAGCTGAGGGGCTTGGCAGTGGAGCTCATTCCCTGTGGTCTTTTAGTGCCCTGCTCAGGTGAGAGCTCCAGCACACAGCTTCATCCACGTTGCCAGTTTTAGGGGTCACAGAACCGTTGAGGTTGGAAGAGGCCATGAAGCTCACCAACCACTCACCCAGAGCTCACAATGTCACCACTGCTGCTCAGCTATCACCTCCCTCAGCACCACATCCAGGCAGCTTCTAAATCATTCCAAGAATGGGGACTGCTCCACCTCCCTGGGCAGCCTGTGCCAGGGCCTGAGAACCCTTGTCTGGAAGGAATTGTTCCTAATGTTTCACCTGAACCTCCCCTGGCATGGCCTGAGGCTGTTTCCACTTGTCCTGTTGCTTGTTATTGGGGAGCAGAGCCCAACCCCAGCTGCCTGCAGCCTACTCTCAGAGAGCTGCAGAGAGCAATGAGGTCACTAACCACCCCCAGCTCCCTCAGATGCTTCTCCCCAGCCATATTCTCCAGGCCCTTCCCCAGCTTCATTGCCCTTTTCTGGACCTGCTCTGGCCCCTCAATGTCCTTCTTGGAGTGGGGGGTCCCAAATATGACCTTGGGATTCGAGGTGTGGTTCATTGTACTTTTCTCTCCCAGCCCACAGAAGCTGCTCAACTCTCTGCAGGGACTTGCAGACCCTGGATCCACAGCCAGAGCCCTCTGCTCGTTGTACCAGATCTGTGCCACCCCAGCAGGGCTGCCACTGACACTGTGGTGCCCACGCACCCTCTTGCTCCTGCGCATGGCCAAAGGGAGTGTGCAGGGGTGCAGGGAAAGGTGATCATTTCCCAAACCATCACTGACAAAAAAGGAGCCACAAACCAAAAATGCAGAGCAGCAGCTTCTGAGTCCTCCTCCCTATACCCATCTGCCTTTGAGACGTGCTACAGCAGCAGGAAACCTGATGGGAAAGATTCCTAAGGGACCCAGGAGAGGCTTTTTCCCTGTGCTTTAAAACAGCCTTATGGGAATGCAAGTTGGGTTTGGCTCTCAGAACCACACATGGGCTCTGCTGCTCAGGATTCCCTGGCAGCCAGACCTGTTGACCAAAGGCAGGGATGAGTCTGCAGCCAGTCCCACAGAGCTGGCAGGCAGAGGACACTGTGCCGTGGGGATGTGTCACCTCTGCCTCCCGGGGGACAGCCATGCCGCAAAGGAATGGGCTGAGCCTGTGGCTGCCCCTCTGCGGCTGCCATCCTCGGCGACGGCACACAGCAAGGGGACATCCTTGTGGTGCTGGAGAACAGCTCGGAGCACACTCCCGTGTCACAGCTCTGAGGCAGAGCGCCCTGGGGCTGTTTAGTCTGGAGACAGCTGAGGGGGGACCTGAGCAATGCTTACAAATACCTGCAGGGTGGGGGGCAAGAAGCAGGGCACAGGCTCTAGTCAGTGGTGTCCTGTGATACGACATGGGGCAGTGGGCACAAACTGGCACCCAGGAGGCTCCACCTCAACATGAGGGGAAAGTTGTCTGGTGCGAGGGTGCTGGAGGCCTGGAGGAGGCTGCCCAGAGAGGTTGTGGAGTCTTCTCTGGAGGTTTTCATGACCCACCTGGATATGTTCCTGGGCGACCTGCCCTGGTGACCCTACTCTGGGGAGGTGATCACCAGAGGTCCTTTCCAGCCCCTACCACTCCATGATCCCTCTCCACCACGATCACTGTGGCAGCAGGAGTCACTTCAGAGCCCTCCTCAGCCCTGGCCCTGTGCGCCCACCAGGGAGCTGCTGCCAGAGCTGCCTGGCAGAGACTGTGCTCTGTGTCCCCCAGCTGCTGACAGCCATGGAAAGGAGACAGCCAAGGCTGTCCTTGCCAATGTCCCCTGTTAAGGAAAAGGTGATTTTGTTTGCTGCTTTGGTTGCAGCCCTGGCTCCAAATGCCCCGAGGGCTGCCGTGGGTGGCAGGGGTAGGTTGAGGCTGTGGAGATAAGCTATCAGCCCAGGTTCTAAGGCTCTGCCAGGGACTCTCTGTGCCACTGCTGACCTGTGGTCTGAATGAGCAGCTGTAGTCACAGTCCTGCCTTTCCCCCTGCCACCAAAAAGATGGGCAGAACCCACCCGAGCTGCCCACCGCCCACTCCCTGCCCCAGCTCTTGCTGGGAGAACCATCTGCCCGTGGGAATGGACTGGACAACCTTATGTGAATCCAGCAGGGGCTGGGGGAACGACCTCCCAGTGCACCACTGATGTGGGTTTGG
>WBNM01031205.1:0-94618 GCA_013399055.1 Ramphastos sulfuratus | reverse complement strand
ATATATATACATATACACATATAAATATGCATATTTATATTTGTATAAATAGCATCTCTCTTCCAATCAGTGTGCAGTATCCTCATTCTTACTCCTGGAAAGGGCTAGGAGCCATTTCTGTCCTCCAGTCCTGGGGTATCCTCGTGGCCTCAAACTGGGGCAGGTCTGCTTTAGGCTCATTGCTGAAAGAACTACAGTATTGGTATGCTGATGTGGAGCAGTGTTGAGTTGTTGAGTCATTGGATGTTTGAACTGATCATCTTGCACAGAAGGTCCCCTCTGGGCATGGTAGCACCTCTAGTTAAGCCCCTTTAGTCTGCTGGCATCACCCAAGTGTGTCAGTAGACGATGAGGTGGCATCGTGCCTTAGGCTGCAGCCCTTCACATGGTGCAACATGAAGATTTGGTGTCTTAACATGTTCTGTGGTAGGAGCAGGAGTTATGGGGCAGGAAATGTGTTCACCATTCCAAATGCAGAAGTAGGATGCTGTGAGAGATGGCGTGTGATGCACAGCAAGGATGTTTCTGAATATTTATTGACTTCAGGGAACAGGATATAACTGATGCAGCTGACAGTTGGTTGCGTCATCTTAGATGTTCAGTCACTCTTCTGTCTCACACCAGCTGGGACAGCTCTCCAGAAATGTGTCATTGTAGCAGGGCTTAAATCTAGATAGCCCACTAGGGATGTGAGTACACTTTTGTTTGTACTGGGTAGCTAATAACAAGACAGGAAGGAATCAAATGAGCTTCTAAGGAGATAGACTGTATTTTGATGAAATGTATATGAAAAAGCATGAAAGTCTAAAGAGGTGCCTGACATAACTATTGCAGCTTTTGACTGTACCAAGAGGATACAGTTATAAAGGTCTTCTTGATGTGCCATGGGAAAAGGGCCAGAAGGTGAATCAGCCTCTAAGTACTGCCTGTCAACAGGAGCTAGTATTGCTCTGGGCCAGTGAGATATGGATTCTGGATGAGAGGGCTGGGAAGAAGAAAGGTTGCTTGTCTCTTTGTTAATGGGGCCAACTACTCCCTTCCAGAAGTAAGGCAGATGTGAACCATCTTTCCAATAACGTCAGCGATGTTATTACATTGTTTGTAGCCCCATTTGGCTGATACAAGATTTCCAGTGCTTGTGCCTGATGACAATAAAACCAAGAACTGCTCACATTCTTGCTCACCCAAAGGAACCAGTCTTAACCATCATCTCTTTGAGCCAAAGGAACTAGGGCCACATCCTGAGACCTAGAAAAGGCAGCCATGTTTTGAAGCTTGCTAGATTTTCCTTCATTGTGCTTTTTACTCATGCTGGATCCCTGTACACAGTCTGACTCATGGTTTTGGGAAAGGGAGAAATAAGTATTGCCTGCTCAGAAGGCCAACTGCTAGCAACACACCCAAACCACCATGCTGGATTCTCAGCTTCCAATCAGTGGTCACCAAAGGATACATATATCAAAGTTCTCTATTGCACATTTCACTCCACTGGTCCTGTAGTTTCCTTTGCCCTTATCTTATGCTCTGACACAATGCCCGCCTGTACCAACCTGAGGTTTATTTTTGGAGTGGAGATAAGATTTCCTGGTACATTAAAATAAAAAAACCAAACTAATCTTAACTTAGGGTATTTTTTTTATTATAGAGCAGATAATCACAACTCTTTGCTCTCTTTTGTAAATTATGTTCCCCAACAAGCAATTGGGGGTTTGTCAATGCACAGCAAGAGTGTGCAGCAGCTCTTTGGATAAGCATGAAGTAGAGGTGCACAAGTCATTTGGAGAGCTCTAGTGCCTGCTTTAGCAATGGTGGTCAAAGGTGTGGTCATTTTATGATTAAAACTTTCTTGGTGGGAAAGCTAAACTTCTGACATCTGAATTTTGTGGGATTTTTAAGTAAGGAGTTGATTCTTTCTCTGGAAAATGTTACTTCTCTCATGGGAAGATGAGAGCATGCCCGGTATAAATACTTACGAAAATCATATTGCTTGAAACACTTCTTCCATGCCCTGGGAAGCTGATCATAGCTTCAGAGCTGATGTTACTGTGTTACTCTTTGGCTTTACAGCAAATCACTCCAACCTGTGGTCCTCCTCCAACCTGTGGTCCTCCAGGACAGACAACCTGTCCTGCAGATGCGTCACCTTGACTTCTGACATTGCATGGTGTGAATTGGACAGCAGAAGAGAGAGGTCTTGCATTATGCTATGAACATTCCTATGTTGGAGTACCTCTGACTTGGACAGGACCATGTCCTTATTAGATACAGTTTCCCTACCTTCTATCTTGATCTGGTTTGATGTCTTGGAGAATCTATGTAAGTGGCTCCAGGTGTCCTACTTCAGAGAAGAGAAGGCTGAGGGGCAATTTTATCAATGCTTAGAAATACTTAAAAGGTGGGTGTCAGGAGGATGGGGCCAGCCTTTTTTTTCAGTGGCAGAGGTAACAGGCACAAACTTTAATGTGGGAAGGTTCATATAAACAAGAGGAGGAACTTATTTACTTTGAGGGTGACAGAGCATTGGAACAGGCTGTCCACAAAGGTGGTGGAATCTTCATCTCCAGAGTTATCCAATATCCACCTGGACACGGTCCCGTGCAACTTGCTCCAGGTGAAGCTTTTCTAACTTCCAACTTCCTCCAAGGGAGGTTGGACTCAATGATCTCTAGAGGTCACTTCCAACCCCTACCATTCTGTGATTCTTGGCCAGATATGTGAGAATCTTAAATGAAAATTTAATCTCAGAAAATTATTTTTCTCCAGTGAAGGAAGGAAAACTGGTATTCTGCGTTGGATTTTCAGTTCTTGACTATGTGACTCAGGCTGTGTTCTCGTCCATAAGTTACTCAGGAGACTGAAACCGAATGACTTGTTCAGGATTTGAGTGGGACATTTGGTTTTTCACAGCACAGCGAAGCCTCATGAGTAGTATCTGAGGTGGTGTAAACTGGCACCACCTCCCTGCAGCTGATAGACCTACTTCACCTTTTGGCCGTGGGTGTTTACATCCTAAAAACTCACACACACAGTTGTTGCTAACAAAGTAAGATATATCTAAGTCATGCATGCTGAACCCAGGCCCACATTCAAGGGCAGTTGACTAAATGCAATCTCATCATTGTCTGAGGTTCAGAACACGACTTGTAAGCCTTCACTCTGAATTATGTTATTGCTGAGGGTGGTTTCCTGTTACAGTTGGAAAGACTTCATGGATTCAGGCAGAGCTGCCCTCTCCCAGGGCATCACATGGGCCTGGAAACAGAGATAAACTTTCACA
Organism: Ramphastos sulfuratus; assembly: GCA_013399055.1. Classification (NCBI taxonomy): domain Eukaryota; kingdom Metazoa; phylum Chordata; class Aves; order Piciformes; family Ramphastidae; genus Ramphastos; species Ramphastos sulfuratus. The sequence continues at coordinate 91,341 of WBNM01031205.1, read as the reverse complement.
TGGCATTTATCCTGTCTGCTTGCTCCTCTGAGGTATCTGGTGTATCGAGAGACCAGCGTCAGCAAAGGCATCACTCTTCACTTGCTATGATGTTATTTCTAGAAGTTTGCTTGGTTTATAAAGAACAGAAACCTGATAAAATGGTTGGATGAAGCACAGGGTCAATTCAGCTGTCCTACAGATGTGAGATGATAGAAAGCTGTTTGGTTCTGTCTCCATAAAACAAATAATCTCCTTGACTTCTTCAGCAGGCAGTCTCCTAAGCACTGTCACAACCTCTCCTCCCCAGAGAAAGAACAAATATCCTCCCCATGCTTCCACTGCTGGAAACCCATCTGCAAGAGAGGGGATTTAAGCTTTGAAAATGATTTTGTGAGTAAAATGATGAGAGAAAATAAACTACAACGAGCATAGCAGCTGTAAATAAAATGGGAAACAATGTTTAATGGGAATAATTTAATGATGGGCTTGACTTTGTTCTCACTAATCTGTTTTCTCCAGCTGAATTTCTGCAAAGAAAATTGTCAAAGAAGTTTTCTACATGTATTTGTACTCTTCTTTTTGCCTTCAGGTTTCTTCACTTTCCCTGATGTGCCCAGCTGGAATTGCATGTAGATCATAGAATTGTACAATCACTAAGGCCAGAAAAGACCTTGGAGATCATTAAGTTCAGCCATAGCCCAAGTATGATGAGCAAACCATGCCCTGAAGTGCCACATCTACAGGTTTCCTGAATACCTCCAGGGGTGGTGACTCTGCCACCTTCCTTGGCAGCCTGTTCTAATACCTCACCACTCTTTCAGTGTCATGAGAGACTCTCCTCAGCTTTCTTGTTGGAAAACTGATACCTCCCTCATGATTCTTTGTCGGTGACATGGACAGAGGAATCTGCACCCTCAGCAAGTTTGCAGATGACACCAAGCTGTGTGGCACAGTCGACTTGCTAGAGGGCAGGGATCTATCCAGAGGGACCTGGACAGGCTGAAGAGGTGGGCCCAAGCCAACCTCAGGAAATTCAACAAGNGGTGTTCAAGGCCAGGTTGGATGAGGTCTTGAGTGAGCTGTACTAGTGGGAGGTGTCCCTGCTTATGGCAGGGGGTTGGAACTAGATGATCATTGAGGTCCCTTCCAACCTTACCATTCTATGATTCTATGTTTTAGCTGTGCATACAAAGCTAAAACACATTACTTTGCTACACTACTGCCCTTCAGCCTTTTTATCTATGGCAAGTTTACTTCGAGATACATTCTGTTTTCTCTCCTGTTCTTCACTGGAAGACATTAAACAGCAAAACAACAAAGAGGATATGTTTTATATTATCTTGTTTTAAAGAACACTCTTGATGGGTATAATAGCTACACCCTTCATAAGTGTTTTCAATTTTCTCTCTGCAATGTGAAAGCAGTAATGCTTTCAACAAGCATCTCTCTCTCAAAGTTATTTTCTTGTTTTAGGTTACCCAAATAGTTTGGAAAATCAAAATGTTTCCAGAAAGCATGTTTTGGGCACACTTTTAAGAGCCATGAGAAGTTCAAGCTGTGGCTCTAAAGACCCAAATGTTCACGATGCTGAATGTTTCATGCTGAGTAGAGTATCTTACATTGTGGGAACCAATGTGTGATCTGTGCAAAGACACAGCAACCTCATAAGGCCACTTGCATGAGAGACTTCACTTGATTTTTTTCTTATTAAATGCAGCAAAAAGCATCTCGTGTAACAAACCAGTAGCTAGAGATGTACAGGGAAGAATGGTACCTCCAGACACTTGTCAAGATATTCTCATGATGTCACGTCTCAGAAACAAATGTCAAGATCATGGCATTTCAGTATCCCTGCTATGTTGCTCCCAGCAGTGGGAAATGACCACAAAAATATCTTATTAACCAGCTTATACCTTTTCTCTGAGTGGCAACCTGATGTTTGTTTCTTTCTCCCAAGTGGGATGTAGAGGTGGGATTTTCCTTGACTTCATTATGAGAGAATGAGAGGAGGTGGCCCAGACTCAGCTTATTCTAGGTTAGCCTTGCATCCTCATGGAAGCCTTTTGGTCTTGCTGCAGACTCAGTTTGTTCTAGGTTAGCCTTGCATCCTCATGGAAGCCTTTTGGTCTTGCTGCAGACTCAGTTTGTTCTGGATTAGCCTTGCATCCTCATGGAAGCCTTTTGGTCTTGCTGCAGACTCAGTTTGTTCTAGGTTAGCCTTGCATCCTCATGGAAGACTTTTGGTCTTGCTGCAGACTCAGTTTGTTCTAGGTTAGCCTTGCATCCTCATGGAAGCCTTTTGGTCTTGCTGCAGACTCAGTTTGTTCTAGGTTAGCCTTGCATCCTCATGGAAGACTTTTGGTCTTGCTGCAGACTCAGTTTGTTCTAGGTTAGCCTTGCATCCTCATGAAAGCCTTTTAGTCTTCCTGCAGACTCAGTTTGTTCTGGATTAGCCTTGCATCCTCATGAAAGCCTTTTGGTCTTGCTGCAGACTCAGTGTGTTCTAGGTTAGCCTTGCATCCTCATGGAAGCCTTTTGGTCTTGCTGCAGACTCAGTTTGTTCTAGGTTAGCCTTGCATCCTCGTGGAAGCCTTTTGGTCTTGCTGCAGACTCAGTTTATTCTAGGTTAGCCTTGCATCCTCATAAAAGCCTTTTGGTCTTGCTGCAGACTCAGTTTGTTCTAGGTTAGCCTTGCATCCTCATAAAAGCCTTTTGGTCTTGCTGTAGACTCAGTTTATTCTAGGTTAGCCTTGCATCCTCATGGGAACCTTTTGGTCTTGCTGTACCTGAGATGGTTTCCTTTAAATGTTCTCTACTGTATTGTTCTACACTTGTTATTTCAACCCAGTTTAAGGTCACCTTGAGAGTGGCTGGGCTTGGCACAGCTGATTTCTGGGCCCAGAACTCACTGCTGATTTTGAGTTGCTGGTTGATTACATAAAATTGTTTATAGATTAAGTCTGAATAAACCCTTCAATTAAGGTCATAGTAAGTAGGATTCTAAGGTTAAAGTGCTTTATGGTAAAACAGGCTCCTAGGAACTAGCTGTATTAAGAATAATGATTTGATTAGAGAATGAGAAACAGGACTGGGAAGACAGGAACCTGACCTCAGCAATAAAAGGCACATAGTTGCTTTTTTCTTCTTGGAAACTGGTGTGCAAAGGTACAATTATACAGCATGGCCAACATTTCAGCAGGCCAATACAAACCATTTGTGCTTTTCCTGACTCTGGGCATCTGCACAGTTTTGCTTTGCTTTAATATTCTCAGGCCAAACCCTCTCACCAACATGCAGCACAAAGAGAGTCCAATGTGAGGGCTAAGGCTAGGGCTGGGACCCTCCACTGGCTGCAAGTTGTGTCCCTGGGGGTGAACTGAGCATGCTGAGCTACAGGGGTGTTTGGTTCCTCCAACTCAGAAGAAGCTTTTATATACTCTCAATCACTAACAGTTGAATTTAAGGATATCTGCAAGCAGAATGTAATTTGGAAGAGCAGCCAGGGCAGATAGTGTGGGCTGCATTGTTTGGTTTAGTTGAAATTGGAGTTGGAGTGGGAGATACAGAAGCAGCCAAACACCCACACGACCCCAGTGCCAACCTTCACTGCTTTTTCAGTATTTAATTTTTGTTTCCTTGGAAAACCAGGCTAAAATCTATTGAGTGGAGGATCATTTTCAACCTCTCAGCATCTGAGTCAGAAAGGAAAGGCTTTATTCCCAAAGTGAGTACTTCCAGTAGCACTGCAACTGCTGATTGGAGTTTGCTTACTTGTTATTCTTCTTATCTTTCTGCAGGAGAAAGCCTGTCTGGGACAAACACATCTCCTAACAAACCTGACATCATTTGCCCCCTTGGAAGTCTTTCAAGGATCTTGAGTCCCCACATCACTCATGTTTCATAATATACAGGTGCCAGCATTAGAGATAGCCATTAAAGAAAAAAAAATCAATATGAGGTGATTCTGCCCCTTTACTCTGCTCTCCTCAGACCCCATCTGGAGTACTGTGTGCAGTTCTGGAGCCCCCAGCACAGGAAGGACATGGAACTGTTGGAGTGGGTCCAGAGGAGGCCATGAAGATGATCAGAGGGCTACAGCAGCTCTGCTATGAGGACAGGCTGAGAGAGTTGGGGCTCTTCAGCCTGGAGAAGAGAAGGCTTTGAGGAGACCTTAGAGTAGCCTTCCAATATCTGAAGGGAGCCTACAGGAAGGCTGGGGAGGGACTATTGACAAGGTCTTGTAATGACAAGACCAGGGGCAATGGGTTTAAAATGGCAGAGGGGAGATTTAGACTGGATGTCAGGAGGAAGTTCTTTGCAGTGAGGGTGGTGAGACACTGGCACAGGTTGCCCAGGGAGGTTGTGGCTGCTCCCTCCCTGGAGGTGTTCAAGGCCAGGTTGGACGAGGCCTTGAGTGACCTGTGCTAGTGAGAGATGTCCCTGCCTATGGCAGGGGGTTGGAACTAGATGATCCTTGAGGTCCCTTCCAACCTTATGATTCTATGATTCTATGATCAAGCACAACAAACTGAAGCCATATCTGTCAGATTGAACTCTTGAGCATGGGGAAGTATACCCCTGGTTTGCAGTGATTCTGCTTTTGCTAGTGATTTCAGCAACTGCAAAGCCAGGGGAAGAAGCCTACATGCAAGTAACCTGTGTGCTTCTGGAGGTCCATGCAAGACTTTGTCTTTCAGCATTGCTTTCTGCTTTTTTAAGTAGAAACACTCCAGGGTTCAGCTGAGCTGTCATTCATAAGGCAGTGTAAGGCATCCTCTAAGGCTACTTCATCTTCTAGTGAATATTTCTCCAAAAGCCTTGAGATGCAGAAAGGAGCATAGCTTTCTGCTAGTCAGAAAGATAAAAATAGTAGTGATCAATACTTTGTGTTCTTTGTGTGGAAGAGGTAAGGAAATTGTATACCCTGCGAAGCCTTTCAGCCAAGTTTGGCTGTTGTGTTCTGATGTACGATTGTGATTGCACCAGTTCTACAAGATCACAGAATTAACCAGGTTGGAAAAGACCTCTAGGACCATCAAGTCCAACCTGTATAAAACCTATGGAGTCAGCAAGCATTTCCATTTCCTTCACTCAGCTTTCTTGAAGAACCACACTGAAGCTCTATACAAGCTGAAGTTTGGACAGAATTTAAACATGGTTGGTTTGTTTCTATTTCATAGAATCATAGAATGGTAAGGTTGGAAGGAACCTCAAAGATCGTCCAGTTCCAACCCCCTACCATAGGCAGGGACACCTCCCACTAGTACAGCTCACTCAAGGCCTCATCCAACTTGGCCTTGAACACCTCCAGGGAGGTGTGATCTTTGATCACATTGGGTGATTCTGTGCTCTACAACATCCCTGGGCAACCTGTGCCAGTGTTTCCTCACCCTCAACCTGTGCCAGTATCTCACCACCCTCACTGCAAAGAACTTCCTCCTAACATCCAGTTTCAGTCTCCCCTCTGCCAGTTTAAACCCATTACCCCTTGTCCTGTCATTGCAAGACCTAGTCAATAATCCCTTCCCAGCCTTCCTGTAGGCTCCCTTCAGATACTGGAAGGCTACTCTAAGGTCTTCTCGAAGCCTTCCCTTCTCCAGGCTGCAGAGCCCCAACTCTCTCAGTCTGTCCTCATAGCAGAGCTGCTGCAGCCCTCTGATCATCTTCATGACCTCCTCTGGACCCGCTCCACCAGTTCCATGTCCTTCCTGTGCTGGGGGCTCCAGAACTGCACACAGTACTCCAGATGGGGTCTGAGGAGAGCAGAGCAAAGGGACAGAATCCCCTCCCTTGCCCTGCTGCCCACACTGGTCTCTATTTGAGGAGCTTTGCAGTACCTTCAGTTGTTTTCCTTGAGGCATCTCTGCTCAGCGTTTGAAACCTCCATCCCACTTCTGCACCCTCTTCCTTTGCACTAATCACTCACTTCACGCAGTGAGGCCAAGCTGCTTGAGTTGTTTTCTCCCAGTCCCTACCACTTCTGTGATCAGCTCTCTGAGGTATTATATATCCAGAGCTCTAACTTCTCATCTTTGAAGCCATGTGGCTCTGCAGAGAAGGTCTTATTTATGTATTTTGTTTTATTTATTTATTTTTTTAATGCATCACTGGCAAGCACTGAATAATAATTCCACTGGTAGAAAAGTCCTAGTCTGAGCACAGCACTTTTTTCAGGTCCAAATCAGCTTGTGTTTGTAGAAGCTTTATGCCATTTTGCAAAGTTTATTTTCTCAAATGAGAAAGAAACATCCAGAACCACCAGGGCTTCTACAGAAAACAGCTTGGATTGGGCCAAATAAAACGCCAGTCTCCTTTTTGGCAGTGAGATGAGATGATGCAATTAGCTGATTTTTATTGAGTAATAAGCAGAAAGGTATGAATTTGATATATAGCCTTTTTCTATTTTTTCCTGGCCAGAAATACCACAGGGGAGAGAGCAGAAAAGATAAACAGCTATATGCTTCAGCAAAAAATGACCTGTGTCTGTGTCTGTAGTCAGATAATGCTCAATTATAAGGGTTAAGAGATTAAAAAAAAAAAAAAAGACTAAAATAAATCTTCCGAATTTATTTTCTTTCTCTGTTCTACAACATTCAAGTTTCCTTTTGCTGAATTTTTCTTTGGCAGAAATCTGGCCTGGTCTTTTGCAAACTGGACCAAAAGGGATGCTTTCAAAAATCACAAACAGATACTTTCCTCTTTGTTCTTTTATTGAAGATACCAGAAAATATAAGCTGTTTGTGTCAAATCTCTGCTACTGTGAACAGCTATAAAACAATCTTCTCCAGAAGAACCAGAACTGATTATGTAAAACTTGGAACAAGTAGAAGGAAGAACCTAGCAGGGCTTTGAGAAAACCTCACTTTACTACATAGACCTCTGGATTTTGTTTTTTTGCTTGTTTTTATCATTTTTTCCTCATTTTTGTCCTCTAACTGTGTGGAGGAGAAAGAACAGGAGATGTGTTTGAGTCAAATGGAGAAGAATGGAGCTTGCTCTTGTGCTTGACCAGATGACAACAGCAGTGAGCACTAGGCAATACCATGGCAATTTCTACTGGTTTCCATGGATTATTGTCAAGTATTCCCTGCTGAAATAAGGGATCTAAAACCTGTCACCTGCCTGCCATTCAATCTTTGGTAGACACGTTTTAGATGACTGCTAGACCTTCTGGGGCTTCACCAAACCTTTTAAAGCAAAGCAGTGAGAAGAGCACAGTTTGGTGATGCATTCTCCTCCGTGAAGCAAACTCAACAGCAGAAGCATTTTGTTACCAATGATTCCAGGATAGTGTTGCGACTGCACTTGCTATGGATTGGTGGTCTGGATGGGTTCTATGAGGTAATTCATACCCTCTAGCATCTCATGAGAGCCAAGTGGTCTGTGTTGGGCTTTTGGGCTTCCTCTGCATTCCTGGAGAAAGATAGAGATCCCTGGAGACCTCAGTGCTCTTCTGTTGATGGCTGAGACCAGAGAAGGAGCACAGCTCTCTACCTTAGATGTGATCTCTCACATTATATGAGCCACTGAAGACCTGACCTGAAGGTTGTCCAGGGAGGTTGTGGCTGCTCCCTCCCTGGAGGTGTTCAAGGCCAGGTTGGAAGAGGTCTTGAGTGAGCTGTACTAGTGGGAGGTGTCCCTGCCTATGGTAGGGGGGTGGAACTAGATGATCCTTGAGGTCCCTTCCAACCTTACCATTCTATGATTCTAAATCAGCTCTTAACTGAGGTAAGGAAAGTCTGTCTTAAGAGAGGAACCAGAAGGCTAATCCAGTTTAAACTGGTGCTAAGGGTAGCCATCACTGAGGTTATGTTAGTAGACTTGGCTGTGAGAGAAACACCAAGAAGGTTATAGGGCTTGTAGGGATTACACAAGACCCTCCAGGTCCTGTCATCCCGTCTGAAAAGCATCTCTCCAGGTGTCACCATTGCTGCTTTGCCTCAGTAAATGGACCCAACAGCTGCCCTGCCCTTAATGCAGATGTAAGGGTTTAGATTCATGACTTTGTGACAATTTTTCAGAGCTGTGGTTTGACAGCTCCTCGTGTGTGGCTGCCTCAGCAAAGCTAACATCTGTCCAAGCCCATATTCTCATGCGTGTGAGCACATCTGTTCTTGATGCTACATCTATTTTTGAAGGTGTATATCAACAAATGCACTGGGGTTTTGACTTCACAGAAGACCAGTTGTGTAGTAGTTGTGTCTCTCATTAGCCAGCCTTAGGTCATTTGCTTGATTTAATAACAGTTGTGTTTCAGTCTTTCGTTGGTGAGTCACTGAAGTAACATTTGCAAAATATTTGGGTTTCATGTGGCAAAGCGTGAAATGTTGCTCAAGGTGAAGCCCAAGCTGGCTTCAGAGATCTTTGGAGCACAGTCCCTTGCATGACATCTGCAAATAGAAACCAGAGTGGCTTGAGGCCACGTCACCAAAGGTGACCCTGAGCGTTACCTTATGCTAAGAGGTAGGTTCTTGCTTCTATTGATTTTTAAGTTCTCTTTGTGATTCTTTCTGGTGGCATTGCATAGAAGTCTTCTCAGAGTAGAGCTGGTTTGCAGTGTGGATGCTGGAGGAGGCTCTGGCAGCCCTGGTGGGGCTGGGTGCATGGCTGCAGACCTGTGCCAACAGAGAATGGGAAAATTTTTGGGAGCTTGCTTGGAAATGTTTTCCACATTTGGCAGCCGGATAAAGCAAACAGACACAAACCATAATTCCCCATAATGTTACAGCCGGTCCACCAACCAGAGGCTATTAGAAATGAGAATAAGCNCGCTGTGGCGTTAAGCAATTGGTTAGACGTTATCTATTCAAACGGTTCGCGTGTCATTCTTTGTTTCTGCTTTGATCATCCTGTTGTTGGCTTCTTCTGCAGGCTGCTGCAGCTGGTGTCCTTGCCCTTCAGATGAATCTTCATGCAGGCTGTGAAACTTTTCAGTTCACAATTAGCAGGTGGCACAGGTTGGATTGCTCACATGTCCATTTAATGTGAGGTATTCCCCTACATGAGCCCATTGTCCTGAATGTTTCTCCTGCCTTAAGCCTGGAGAGAACTGATATAATTTATTTCCCTTTATCATTTCTTGACCAAACCCTACTCTGCACAAGATCTTATCATTTCCTCATACAACAATAACCAAATCTTTTCAATTATGTTACATTCCTCCATCAGTGCAACTGACATCCTGTTTGCCTTCTGTGCTGCAGCTGCACAGGGAGATGAAAGCTTCAGGAATATTTTCTACAATCTCATAAATTTCTGGGATTATTTGCTAGCTGCAGCCCGTGTCAGCTTTTACAGCACCTCTCATGTGGATCTGGGGATGGATAGCTTCGGGAAACATTGTCCAATGTGATTCTACGTCATATGGTCAAACTTTGCTTATTTCCATCCTGTTCAGGAAAGTGGAGCTTGTCCTTTGCTGAAAGCCTGGCATGTTCCCTGAGGGTTGCCTGGTGCTGCAGGAGCACAGGTGTTGCAAGAATTTTGCTTCTGCGAAGTACAGGCACAGCAGGGGACAAAAATCAGCATTTTGGGGTGAGATTTGCACCTTGTCATGGATGGTTTAGAGGTTGCTGAGGTCACTGGTGGGGGCTTCAGGAGAGTCTCAGCTCTTTCCTTGGTGATGTATTTTGTCTCCATTCAATTGGCAAAGATGTCACCCTAATACCACTGTGTTCCTCGAGTGCATTAGCAGGGTGTGTGGCAGGGTGACATGTAAAGGAAAAGGCAGTGTCTACCCTTAGTTGGGACACTGACTTGGCTATGCCACTTCACAGTGCTGGTCACACTCTTCCCACCAGGTGTAGCAGAGCTTCATGTGGCCTCTTAGTGCTTGTTGCAGCAAATGTGGCTTCCAGTTCTGTATACTTTTGAAAAGTAAATAACTTTTCTCAGACTGAATCACCCAGCCACAGATAAATCTTAAACCCTGAAGTTTCTTTATACATTAAAAAGGAAACACAGAAACACAAGTTTCTGCTTTGACATTCCATCTCTGTGTTTCAGAGTAGCACAGGCTGTTTCCTCCTGCTTCTGACCCACTTTTGTTTTCTTAAAGCTGAATATCTCAAAATCCTAAAGAGAATCATAATCATATTTTACAAAAACCTGAAATCACCTCAAATTGTGCCAGGGGAGATTGAATAATATGACACACTACTGAAGGAGTGGTCAGGCATTGGGACAGGCTTCCCAGGGGAGTTGTGGGAGTCATTGGAGTTGTTTGAAAAAATGTGTCGACTTGGCACTTTGGAACATGATTTAGTGGGCACGGTGGCTTTGGGTTGTTGGTTGGACTCAATGATCCTTGAGGTCTTTTCCAAGCAAAATAATTCTATGATTCTGTGCAGTATATCGCTCATGCTTGGTGATGTTTGATGCACTCAGACCATGCATTCATATCACAAAGCTGCCTTGAATGTTGAAGACAGAAGACTGAATGTGTAACCCATTGATATTTCAGCTACTGGTCCCAGGAACAGATATCACAGATTCAGTTTAAAACAGCAACAGATACTTGGATTCAGTGCAAAAAATGCATTGAAAACAAAGTGTCTTCATGCTAAAAGGAACTATGTTCTTCCTGAGCTTGGAGCANCTGGGGGCTCCAGAACTGCATCTGTGCCAAAGTGAAGCGTTTGCAGCATTTCCATGGAGTGGATGACTAAGGCAGCACTTATTTAATGTATATATTTACTGCTGCCTTCACAATGTTTGATGTGAAGGAAGGAAACAAATGCTAACAAAGTAACAGTTGCTTAAGACTGAAGATATGTTCAGGGTCTTTGTTGCAAAGGAAGCCAACTGCTTGGTGTGCTCCTTGCAGCGCTCTTGGAGAGCTGCTGGCTCCTGTTCCCTTGTTAATGATCTTTATACACTTAGCTATGAGCACACATTTCCCATCTCCTGTTGCCACTTCTCTAATTTAGACAAATTAAGTTCCTGTTCATGCACTGCTTTCCACACTCTTATTTTCTCCAGCTGTTTACTTTCGTCTTTTGAGCTTATTCTCATCACCTTTCCCATCCCCAAAGGAAGGTGATGGCTGAGCTTAAGAGCCAGCAGTACTGACCAGGATCGAGTAACCTTGGAATGCTCACATTACCACAGCACTGCATGAGGCTGGCTTTGTTTCAGGCAAATTCACTCCACTGACTGTCAGTCCATAGCTCCATCTTCACAGAATCACAGAATGTCAGGGGCCGGAAGGGACCTCAAAAGCCCATCTAGTCGAGCCCCACTGCCAGAGCAGGACCACCTAGACCAGATCACACAGGAACATGTCCAGGTGAGTTTTGAATATCTCCAGAGAGGGAGACCCCACAACCCCCTGGGCAGCCTGTTCCAGTGTTCTGCCGCCCTCACAGTGAAAAAAATCCTCCTCATGTTTAAATGAAATGTCCTATGCCTCAGCTTCCACCCATTGCCCCTTGTCCTGTCAGCGGGCATCACTGAGAAGAACCTGGCTCCATCCTCCTGGCACTCACCCTTTCAATATGTATAAACATCACTGAGGTCACCCCTCAGTCCCCTCTTCTCCAGGCTAAAGAGCCCCAGATCCCTCAGGCTCTCCTCTTAATCTTAATCTATCTTCCCTTAATCTTGCTTCTGAGTTCTTTCCACTCAAGCACAGGCCCTGCTACCAGTTCCTCATTCACACTTGATTTTGCTTTTGCTCTTCTGCTCTTCTTTGTGCAATCTGATTTTTATTTCATCCCACTTCACCTCTTTTCCAAGCTTCAACTCTCTTGCAAGCCTTCTTACCGTGATACAGTCTTAGCCTTTGCAAGGTCACTCTTTGTTTCTTTATCCAAGACCTGGGCACATATACTACCTAGAACAGACTTCTGGGTCTGCCCTGAAGTCCTGACTCTGGTAAAATTAAGCAGGATGTTTTAATTAGTTTTACATTCATGTTAAAGGGGTTTTGTCTCCGTCTCGTTTGCCTATGTCAGCTTAGCCAAGTGCCGTGCAGAGTCACAGTAAGATGCCCAGGGAACTAAATCTCCTAATCTTTGTTTCTGCTCCACTGGTGTCCTGCTATGAACATGAACTTTATCTAGCTCTTATCTAAGGAATCCCATATTTTCTCACCTCTTTTGATAAAAACTGAGGTCTTAACCCAGACCTTTTCTTCACAGTGCTTGATTCTGTTCTTCTCAATGTATCCCTTTTTCAAGCACTAGTGCTGTTTTTACTGCATTCAGCACAGGGCTGCCATCTACTCTGTGCTTCACATAGCAAATGAATTCCTTTGCTTTTGTTAGGGGAGAGGGAGATGAGCAGCTTCAACAAAACAGGAAGCAATGACAAGATGTGGGTTTATTGGATTATTAGCCCTGGGGTATAAAGCTTGCATGATACTGTATTGTTGCATCTAAAGGTCACTGGAAGTGTTAGACCTGAAATATACATTAGACTGATGCTCAAGCTCTGGATCTCATAATTTCTTGTGAGTTTGGTTATCCACAAGAATGATGTTGGCCTGAATTATAGGTGGAGAATTTATTCTTGTTATACAAAATTCATTTTCCTTGATGAGTCAGGACCCCATTGTCAACCTGTGAACCTTGATGCAGGGAGATGTGTTGCAGAGCTGGACTGTAGAGGCTGCAATTTGTATTTTCTGGGGCAGAAACCTCTATCTGAGCAAGAACTGCTAGAATTTGAACTGTCTTTGAAGTATCATGCAAAAAGTGGTTCAGCCACAGTAGCTCAGAATCAAACACTGAATGAAGGGAATTAATTACTTAGTCCACAGATGCAGCAATTAGATCAATTACCCTCTTTATTCTTCTTTATTTGGGCTTGTATCCCTTCCTAACATAGGAATATACTCCCAGAAACACTCAGCATATATGCATTCTGCTCAACCTGGGCTAGGAATTTCTTGAGTAAACCACAAAACCAAAGGACTCTCAATTTCTATTTCCATTTCCTAATTATACTTTATTATATAAATGTGATTAAACTTGATAACAATGGAACACAATGTACCAAACATCCTGGGAAAAAAAGGTTGGAAAGCACACAAGCTTCAACCTTGAGGACAATTTGGACTTTTTCTTTTTCCCCTCCTTTAAATAAAACCATCTGTATTTATATTTTAAAAGTTTGCCAGGGCCAAATGTTGACAAACTGCACTATTTCCTAATCTGTAACCTGGAGGATGACCCCTTCCTGTCCTTAGTCTTCCTATACAAAATATGGTGTAAGAAGCCAGGGAAGGAAATTATTTGCCAAAAATATTGAAGAAAAAGAGAGAAAAATGAAAGGATTTGTGCTATTGGGATTGGAGCCTTAGGAAAAGAAAAAGCAGTCATTCATCCTTGTTGTCATCACTTGGGCTCAGTTCAACTCTAAGCAGACTAATATTCATAGAATCATAGAATCATAGAATGGTAAGGTTGGAAGGGACCTCAAGGATCATCTAGTTCCAACCCCCTGCCAGAGGCAGGGACACCTCCCACTAGCACAGGTCACTCAAGGCCTCATCCAACCTGGCCTTGAACACCTCCAGGGAGGGAGCAGCCACAACCTCCCTGGGCAACCTGTGCCAGTGTCTCACCACCCTCACTGCAAAGAACTTCCTCCTAACNCTGGATGGATCCCTGCCCTCTAGCAAGTGACTGTGCCACACAGCTTGGTGTCATCTGCAAACTTGCTGAGGGTGCACTGATTCCTCTGTCCATGCCACTGACAAAGATATTAAACAGCACTGGTCCCCTGTGGGTTTTTTTTCTGTGGAATCCTAGTATTCTGCAGTCTAGGAAATCATTCTCACCTGAAATATTTTGGTTGCTTTTTTGTTTTTCTTGCTTTCAAGCAGAAAGTTGAAGTTGGAGCATGAGCTTTCCTCAAGCTTCAATTGTGCTTGGATCCTTGGCTTGGTTTGTATCTACATGCTGGTTCTGCTTTAATTTAAGATATGATTATACACATACAGAAGCAGAAAAACAATATTTTAATGCTAGTTAATCAATTCATACTAATTAATGCTATCAAAAAATAAGAAGGAAGAAAAAAGAAGGAAAAAATTCAGGCTCTCACTCACTGAATCCAGCAATTTGAATTCAACCCCATCCTAAAACCCCAACAACCTCTTTGCTGTTACTCAGAACCAAAGCAGCTGGGGTGCCCACACTGCAGCTTTAAATCACCTGAGAAGAGGTAATTTGCCCCACAACCTATTATCTGACTGAGGAGCTTATTTTTGTGGGATGCTGTGAAGGCTGAGCTGTCACATGAAGCACAGGCTCATGAGAGGCTCTTAAACGTGTCCATCAGTTGGGACCTCTGACTTCAAACTGTTCTAAAGCTGTGGCCTTGCAACAGATGGATACAGCATGGGGATCTGTCACTGCCCGAACCAACCTGTATGTTCTTGTAGTCTTTTCACCTCTGTCTTAACCTGGGCTACCTCATTTGGGTTGATCAACCTGAAACAAAAACATTTTTTGCTTCTCAGAGTAGACATAACCTCAGGCATCCTTGTTCAAACGAAATCCCTTTAAAGTGATTGCAGTTAAACTGAGAAAGGACATGAGATCTGGTCCTTATTTTTAAGGTTCTTTTCTCTACGTTGATGAAGATTGACTTGGTTAAAAATTCCCTCCTCTTCTTGCCATAAATCAAGTGTGTTCTGGCTTTTGTCCCCAGGAGCAGACCGTCTGTTCTATTGCCAGCACCATTCCCAGTTCTTTGTCATAGTTATGTGACTTGATTATCTTCAGGGACAGCCTGTTGCTTTGTGGATCTTCTAACAGTTTTCAGAAGACTGAGACAGCCTTCAGGTTATGAGACATCTCTTTTCTAACATAAAAAAATTCTATAGCATGATCTGAGCTGCAAAGGATTTGTGTTTTGAAAAAAAAAATTTTTTCTGTCTGCAGTTTATTGTGAGACTGATATGGGTCAGTCGGAGCAGGAGGTGGGGCAGGTGATGTCCCCTAGGGCACTAACACAGCCTGTGCAGTGTGTCCATTCATGCCCAGACATCTCAGCTTTCCATTTTTCAGTCATCTATCCTTGTTTTAACTCATATGCATGCACATCTTAACCTTCCTTGAGCATCCATCCCTTCCCAACATGTACTGTCTAGACTGATCATTTAAAACATTTTTCAGGACCTTCTTTTGCTAAGGATAAAGCAGGCAACATTTTCTTCTGGAACCTCATTGTGTCAGGACATCAAGGATGGCTCATCCAAAGTGCACTTCAGGCAGTGGAATTAGTATCAAAATGATGCATACTATAGTATGTAGATTATGGGCTTGCTTATTGCCAAAAATTGGAAGCCACATATATGTGATTGTAGGCTCCTCTTCCTCTGTGAGAAAGGTGTTTTTCCTTTTCTTTGGCTTTTTTGTCTTCCTGTGGAATGTTGTCTGTCAGAAGGCTTAAGAGAGGATCCACAGCAGTTAAACAGTTTCAGAGATTGGTGCAGTAAATTAAGTAAAGGTGTGTGGCTTTGATAAGGAGACAACACAAGTATGGGCATAACAAAGTGGAGTCAGAGCCTCAGATACTGTTGATCATCTTAGCTCCCATAAAATCCACACAGCCAGGCTGGTAAATGTAGGAGCTGGGGAGCTCAAGCAGAAAAAGTGCTGAAGCAGCTCAATCCATTTCCAGACCAGACTTGGAGTTACATAAAATCTGATTGTAAAAAAAAAAAAAAAAAAAAATTCTTGAATTTAGTCCACAGCATTATCAGCAAGTTCCTGTATTTCAGGAATGCACAGAAATGCATGTTTAGATACAGTTAAATTCAGAACAATGTGAAATATTATTTTATGTTCTGCTAAAATCACACAGCAAGGTCAAAAAGAGCAGGTTGCTCAGGAGCAACTTAGGTGCTGATTTTATTTGGTATTGTTTTTCTGAATCAGGACTTCAGTTTTTCTTTTATATCTCCAAGGTGAACAGGACAACAGGGAAAGAGGTTTTTTTCTTCTTTCCATTTTGAAGCCCTGTGTCTGTGTCAAATGCAGTGACAGTGCAGCTGATTTGTAGACTTTATGCACTATTGCCAAATTGACAGCAATCCTGACATTTCAGTAATGCTGTAGAAGGACCTAAAGGATTCTCTATGACAAAAGGCTTTGAGGAGATCTTATAGTAAGTAGCCTTCCAGTACTCCCCATCATGAGTANCATTCTATGATTCTATAAAACCAGTACATTCTTGATTTCTGAATAGTTTGAGTCCATCAATAAAGGTCTAATTTCCAACTTCACTTAATTTTAGTTCCCTAAGAATAGTGCCCAGTGCTGATGCTTTTTTGTGATGCACTGTCTAGTGGGAATAAGAATCTGCAGGAATTGATGATGCTATGTCTGTACAAAAGTCAGCAATGAGAGGTGGCCACTCAACAGGTGTGCTCAAATGCTTTAGCAGTCTTAGAGAGGCTGTGAAATCCCCAATTTGGAAGATTTTCAAAGTTAGGCTGGACAGGACCATGAACAACCTGTTGTAATTTAGAAGTTAGTCCTGGTTTCAGCAGGGAGTTGGTCCTAGCCCTTTGAACCCACGTTGCTCTATGATACTGTATTTCTCTCAGCTGGTGCTTGGAGGAGCTTCACAGCTTCACACCTCCTCAGTCTAAGATCTGCACCAGTGCCAGATGTCTAATGTTTTGCAGGGCTTCTTAGCTCTTTGAAACACTCCTCTTACATTTAATCTCCCCTGCTCTCCAAATGAAGGCAGGCTGGCCGGCAGCTGCTGGTGAGGATGGAGGGGCTTGAAGAAGTGGAACAAAACCTCCAGATTATTGTCTGGACTGGCTCAAAGTGCCATCAGGTGTGAGGCTTGGATAGAGATTTGTAGAGTTTGACATCTTGCCCAGACAGAGTTGAGTTCAATCACTTAAAGGCATGTCCGGCTAGACACAGCCATTGTGTCGGATCCTGGAACAGGAATATCCTGCGTGCTTTCAATCACAGCCACAGAAGTGTTTGGTTTTACAGGTCACTTCATTTGTTTCTGGCCCCTGCCTGTGATAAATAGCTCTGTCTACTGCACTCGGCTCTTGCAAAGCTCTTTGCTCAATGCCTGTAGGCGTTCAGCTCTACCTGAGATGATTTTGTGCCTTTTGGCCCTGCTGGCCCAACCCCCAGATTGGAAAGACACGCTGTGAGCTTGGCATAAGAGGTATTTATTTGAGTCTGCCCTCTTGCTCATCAGGCAAAGGCTGTGGTGGAGAATGCATATCTTAGCAATGGCAACCAGAGGATTTATTTGCAGACAGTTTGATTTAGAGCGTTGCTTTTCACTCTTACAAATGAAGCTGGTTTCTGTTTGTGCCATTAATTATGCTGTGATAATATTGCATCACTAAAATATACTGTTTTGGCAGAATCAGCTCATGATCCCACCTGTCTAGGATTGTGGCCAAAGCTCCTTCATCACAGATGCTCCACGACCTGAGCTGTCACTGCTGCTTGTCTTCTTTAATCTTTATATCACAACCACAGCCACTGTTTGGGCTACAGAAAGCAGACAGCCCACAGTGGCTCCCAGAATGGTGACTACAAAAATATGCATGTTTGAGCTGTGCCAAATCACAACCTGATCCACCAATACCATCCTACTTTGTTTGGAGATCAGTGTTATCAACCCAGCATCTACAGTGCAGCATGTATTCCCCTTTCTGGCAACACATCTGAGGGGCCTCATGGTCTCCTGCCTGCTGCAGAGCTGCCTTAATCTGGAAAGTGAGGTAGGTAGCAAAATATGGCCATTTTTAAAGGCCTGGAGAGGACAGAATAATTCTACCTCAAGCTTGGCAGGACACAGCATTGCAGCACATTCCTTCACCATTGTAACTCTGGATTGGGGCTGAACAGCCAGACGATACTGGCAAGGCAACAGAAGCTGAGTTTGTGTTTTTTGGTGGGGGAATAAAGATGAATACCACCAACTGTACACTCAGGGTGGGGGAATTTTAGGAGAGCAAAAATGTCCTGACTCTGAATTGTGCCAGAAGTTTTTATCTCGGTTCTTGCAAAAAATGTTGCTTTGCCTTTCCAGTGTAGCTAGGGCCTAGTCATTGCCTCTCAGCTGAAAAGAGTAATCTCTCTCAGGCAGCATGTCTGATCAGACTTGGATGGGTTTGCTTTTAGGTACAGGTGTCCTGAGTCTGTGTTATTGAATTCACAGGGTGGAAGGAGTTCAAGGCTGAGTGGAGCATCATTCCCCAGCAACTTGTACCAGATGTTAAAGACATGAATAGAAACAAAAGTCAACCTTCCTTGGGACAATGGCATTGAGGTATTTCCTAGGCTTTGGTTTCACTGCTGGAAAGCTTTTGTGTGTCCAATGCTTGTGTTACTAATGGACTTTCACTGCAGTCTGAGGGGACCAAGTGGGCACTATAGCTGGCTGTGGTTACCTGAAATAAGACATCACAGCATTAAAAGCAGAAAGCATTGAGTCCAGTCAGAGAGTCACAGAAAGGCAGGTCNCCTCAAACCAGCACACCCTCAAAGTAAAGTTTTTCTTTAAGTTTAGATGAAACCTCTGGGTTCCAGCTTGTGTCCATTATCCCCTGTCCTATCACAGGGCACCACTGAAAATAAGCCCAGACCCATCCTCATGACTTTCACCCTTTAGCTATTGATCAGCTTTTATAAGATCCCCTCTCAGTCTTTTCTTGTCCAGGTTGAGGAGCTCCAAGTCTCATAGGTTCTTGTCTTAAGAGAGATGCCTCTTTCCCCTCATGGTCCTCCATTAGTTTTTCTCTAGTAGTTCCCTGCCTCTCTTGAATTTAGAAGCCCAGAAAGAGCCCAATCAACAGGATGAATAGAAAAGGATGGGTGGTTAATGCTGAGTCCTCTACTTGTTGCAAACCAGTCACTAACCTGTCAATGATGACTATGTCTGTGTAGGCTTAGATAGCTGATTGCAGTGGGACAGTGCAGCAGTGCTGCCTCACAGATGTTTTTACTAGCCCCACCAGAGCTTCACATAATTGCCTTGGTTGGGTAACACCATCATGCATTCCATCAGCCTTCTAAAACTATTTTTCTGCTGATCTTCATCTGGCTGTTAGAATATTTCAGTTGATCTTGTGGACTCAGACAAAAAAAGCTTGGAGCTACAAGGTGTCTCTAGTCTTATCAGCCCTTCAAACTAACCAAAAGTGCTTGGGAGGGTTGAGGGTAGAATTTGCTTGTGCCTAAGGAAGTGTTCCATGACTGCCCCTAGACATAACTAGCTCAAGTGCCTCTGAACCAGTAGTCCTGAATGCAGCATCCTGACCAGAATATGGAGCAGGAATGTATTGACTATGAGTTAAGGACCTAAAAATGTACTCTTGAATTCTCTATAGTGATTCAGTTACCATAAACAATAATTAAAATAGTTATTGGGCTATCCACTGGCATGAGGAACATTGCATACTGTTATGTTTTCCACTGGAAAAGAGCCAAGCTCAAGCCAGAGTCAGTCTTGATGCCTCTTATTTCATGCAAAGAGAATCACAAACATGAGACCTACCTTCAAAACTCTTCAGTGTGCTCCCTCGAGGTATTCCTCACTCCAAATCAGGAAGCTTTCTACTCTTGGTGCTCTGCAGCATGCTGTGGAGTAGGGGCAGGCAAATGACAACCCCTCCAGTCCTTGGGACACATCTTTGTAACCTTGTTTGTTACCAGCAAAGAAATAACTGCTATTTATTTCAACTTTTGTCCTCTGTGACCAGTGCAGGACTCTTCCCCTGAAAATATCTTATCCAGCCTGACTCACACTTGCTGAAGTGACCCCAGGTGCTTCGAGTTCAGAAAGAGGAGGACAAAAGGTAGCTTGGCTTTGCCCTTTGGGGGAAGAGAGATGAAGTCATTAATCCTTTTGCCTCCTCTTTGGGCATTCTGAGCCTGATTTTTCCATCTGTAAGGTTAACAAGAGCAGTACCACCCCTAAATGAATTGTTTAAAAAGTACTGTATTTTCTTAATCTAATAACTTTTATGGTCTGTCTAGTGTTTTCTCCCTGGAGAACTCAGTTTCTTTTCTTTTGTGCTTTTCTTTTAAAGCCAAGGAAGACCCTTTGCAAAGGAAGAATTCTCCAAAATCAAACCAACATGTGTCAGTTAACACAAGTTGCCCAGGGAGGTTGTGGCTGCTCCCTCCCTGGAGGTGTTCAAAGCCAGGTTGGACGAGGCCTTGAGTGGCCTGTACTAGTGGGAGGTGTCCCTGCCTATGGCAGGGGGTTGGAACTAGATGATCCTTGAGGTCCCTTCCAACCTTACCATTCTATGATTCTATGAACTTGTTCCCAGTACCTGGGGCTACACTGATGTGCCAGAGGGCCCAAAATACCTGAAAAAATCCTGAGAGTGATGCCAGTGGGAGCCTCTTGCTCTGTGTATTCATTGCAAATGAAAGGCCTGGGGACAATCCCTATTTTGGGCATGTGAGTTATGTGACTGTGAGGGCTGAAGATGGACTGGACTGAAAAAAACTTTGCTGGAAAGTATTTTGGGTCTTGAGATGTTTCAAACTCTGGATGTGAAGTGCTGACATACCTCACATCTTTTAGCTGGGTTTCCTCATGAGCAGGTGTAGTGTTTGCAAAGCTGCAGGACAGTGCTGAACTCAGCACAATCCAACCTCGAGACCATTCAGGGACCTTGTAAGAAAACTGAGGAATTCAGGGGGTATGAACAGTGGTGCCAGTAGAGCACAGAGCTTGAGCCCAAACTCCCTACTAGAGCTGCTATTTTCTGCAGCTCCTGTGCTGCATCTGTTGGGGAACCCATCTACAAGATTTACATGTAAAGACACTGCTGTGAGGAGCTTCTTATAAATAGATAGAGAGGTTTGCTTAAAATCAACTGCCAGACTCTGAAGGTTAATACTTTCCATCCTGAACAACTCTCTGAGCGTTCAGCTTGTATAAATCTCAGCTCTGTGTTCAATGCTATTCCAGCTGACGCTGCTGCGAGGGGGGTGAGAGGGTGGGGGTTGGAGTAGTCATTTCCATGGATTTAAAGAAAAATGCTTGAAGAAAAAAAAATAAATCAAAATAGGCAAAAGTACAAAAAAAGAAAAAGAAAGAAAGGAAGAAGATGCAGCCAAGACATCAGTGATGAAGGCAGAAGAGACAGCCAGAGCCTTGGACTGCAGCACAGGACATTGTGTGCTGGAATCAGGAGTCGCTCTGGAGAGATCAATATTTGTTGCCCTGCCAGTCCAAATGCCAAAGCACTGTGTCACCAAGGGAGATAAACTCCATTGTGTCAGTCTGTGGAGAGTGTGTGGTAGGGATGTGTGATGGGAGTGTGTGTGCTGTCTGCAGGGGATGGCATACCAAGTCTGTAGGAGAAGACGTGTGGGCCATACACTTGGCTGTTTCGTGGCTGGGGCTCTTTGCCCTCCCTGATTTTGCCTTCTGTTTGTGCTCCTGAGCTTTTCTTCTGTGTTTTGCCCTCACTTTATTCTAGAATTTCTTGGGCCTTACAAATGACTTATCATCACTCTGGGTGGCCACTTCCCCTCACTACAAGACAGACATTGAGGTGCTGGAGTGGGTCCGGAGGAGAGCGAAGAAGCTTGTGAAGGGTCTGGAGAACAGGTCTGGTGAGGATTGGCTAAGGGAGCCAGGTTCATTTAGTCTGAAGAAAACTGAGGGGAGACCTCATTGCTTTCTACAACTACCTGAAAAGAGGTTGTAGTGAGGTGGGTGTTGGTGTCTTCTCCCAAGTAGCTAGCAATAGGATGAGAGGAAATGGTCTCAAGTTGTGCCAGGGGAGCTTTAGATTGAATAGTAGGGAAAATGTCTGTAGTGAGCGAATGGTCAGGCATTGGAACAGGCTGCCTGGGGAAGTGGTGGAGTCACCATCCCTGGAGGTGTTAAAAAAATATGTAGACATGGCACTTTGGGACATGGCTTAGTAGGCATGGTGGCATTGGGTTGATGGTTGGACTCAATGATCTTAGAGGTCTCTTCCAACCTTAATAATTCTATGATTCCTTCTAGAATCTGGCTGTGGGCAACCTTTTGTACCAAGCAAGGGATCATGAAGCTCCTCTGCCCTAGTTTTGCCACCGTTGTGGGAAGAAGAGTCACTGGGAAGCTGTTTGGCTTTCTTTCATGGATAACTGGAAGTGGATGGAAGCTGGGAAGCCTTTGCCTCTATATGCAGGCTGAGAAGCCCATCAGCGTAGCTGAGCAAGGGATGAAGGTGGGATCTGGTTCTCTTTCCTCTGTCCAGGAGAGACCTTGGACACCAGCTTGTGAGTCTTGGGGGGGGTCACACAGTTCCTGAGCCACCACAACTACACACTACCTGTCTACTCAGGGGTTGCAAAGGACTTGCCACCTATCTATACATTCCAAATTTCTACCCTGCTTCCTGGATTGCTCATAAATCTTAAATGTCACCCAGGCTGCCCAGTGGCAGAAACAGTGTCTGGCTTAATCTGGAGACACTCTGCAGAATATATTTCATATGTCACATGCTCACTACAGGTCAAGCTTCAGTAGCTTTTGGGTTGTCAAACTCAAACATGAGTATTTATTTTCAGCCACAGAATTCGCTTACTCACAAAATTTTTATTGCTGTCTAGTGGAGGCTTCTGTGCTGCTCTTTGACTTGCAAATCTGACTCCAGCACGAGGGTTAGATGACAGAAAGGGTTTCTGTTTCCTTGGAAGATGCTACCATATGATGGCAATGGGACCATAAAATCATTGCTAGGATAACATCAGGCTGCAAGCTAGAAATTGGCTGTCAAAGTAAAGAAATACACATACTTGATCAAAATCAGGCTTCACTCGTAGTCTTCTGGGGAATGGAGGCAATCAGAGGGTAACCCCTGCAAAGAAGCACATAGTGAGACAGTCCCAGCAAGAAGGGATGAAGGTGTCAGCAGTGTGCTTTTGGTGTGCTAAAAGCTAGGGCACATCAGCTCTTTCTAGCTGTGAGTGCTGAGCCTTAGCAAAATCTTGAAATTAAATTTAAAGAGTGTGTTTGGAACTTTTCTTTGCTAAAACTTTTCCACTATAACTGGCAGAAGTGTAACTGCAAATAAAGGATTGCACAACGCTGTCTCCCAGTGAGCCAGACAACAGAGGAAAGGCAAAGAGCACTCTGAATAGATGACAACTGGCATTTAGATGAAAGTTTCATAACTGTATATATGCATACACATTATATATATATGCACTATATATACATATGAGTGGCCAGCAGAGCAAGGGAGGGGATTCTGCCCCTTTGCTCTGCTCTCGTCAGACTCTGCCTGGAGTACTGTGTGCAGTNAACAAGGCCAAGTTGCAAGGTCCTGCACCAGGGTTGTGGCACTCCCCAGTGTCAATCCTGGCTGGAGGATGAAGGGTTGAAAAGCAGCTCTGTGGAGAAGGACTTGGGGGTGCTGGGAGGTGAAAAACTGGACGTGAACCAGCAATGTGCACTCACAGCTCAGAACCAGCCACATACTGGGCTGATCCTCAGCAATGTGGGCATCAGGTAGAGGGAGGGGATTCTGCCCCTCTGCTCTGCTTCGCTGAGAGCCCACCTGCAGTGCTGCGGCCAGCTCTGGAGTCCTCAGCAGAGATATGGCCCTGTTGGAGCAGGGTCAGAAGAGGCCACAGCAGTGGTGTAAGGGCTGGAAGACCTCTGCCATGAGGACAGGGTGAGAAAGTTGGCATTGTTCAGCCTGGAGAAGAGAAGGCTCCAGGGAGACCTTCCTGTGGCCTTTCAGTATTTACAGGGGCTGATCACAAAGATGGGACAGACTTTTTTAGCAGAACCTGTTGTGACAGAACAATGAGTGATGGTTTCAAACTAAAAGAGAGAGATTTAGACTAGACAGAATGAAGAAGTGTTTTACACCGAGGGTGGTAAGACATTGGTCCAGGTTGCCCATAGAGGTGGTAGGTGCTCCATCCCTGGAACCATTTCAGAAGGGGTTTCTGGGGGCTCTGAGCATCCTGCTCTAGTTACAGATGCTCCTGCAGACTGCAGGGGGATTGGATTAGATGACCTTTATGGGTCCATTCCAACCCAAAACATGCCATGAACATCTTCATGTACCATCAGTAACTACTGTGGTCCACTTCTTAATCTTTCAAGGATTGTTAGATGCATATCAGGAAGCTCAGATACAAGAGAGAGCAGCAGAAAAGACACAATACTTTCTTTCATAAATCACTCTTACATTGTGTTTCTTCTATAGGTAGGAGAACTTTTCCTGCCTTGCTCACTGTAGACTTTTCTTGAGGGATCATTGCCGCTCCTGTATGCTTGTGCTGCAGAGAAATTTAGATGAGCTGAAATTCTGACCCCCACTCCCTTGGCACAATATTAAAACCAAGAGAAAGATTTCTGTTAGATTTTAGAAGGTAGTTTAACGATTTGATTTTGATAATGCTTACCCATACCCACCAGGCACTGCAAAATTCAGGTAGATGGCCCAAATCTTGGTATCTCCTCCTTATCCTTCCCATCTGGTTTTCATCTGTTCACAGAGAAACAATAGTAGTCTTTTGGGAAAGGGAAAGAGAGAAACTAACACCAACAGGATAATTATAGTGGGGCTACAGAGGTCAGAAGAACATCTTAAAGTAATAAGTGAAATGGAGAGATGCATTAGTTGCGTCAACAGAAGCTTTGTGGGAGAGGATGGATTCTCTCCTAAGTTATCAAATAACATCTTTCTTCAGAGTTTAAATCAGTGATGCTTTCCACTGTAACTCACTTTCTGTGGCAGGTTTTAGCTTCTTTCAGATTACATGGAAAATAAGCATGGCTTTTTAAATGCATAACCATGTTTCAATAAAAGGAAAATGAGAGAAAGGATTTTTAATGCAAAAGCTTGTGGAAACACACAGCTGAAGAGCATTTGATTTGACATTCAGACATGTAATCCTCTCTACCATTAAACTGATCTTATAGTTTTGGTTATGTACTTTTTATGATGCATTTTATGCCTCATTTGCAGGCAGATTTACAGCCCTTGCACAATGCTAGATGAGTGACTCCACATGCTTCATGTCAACAAGTTCTTTTTCTAGTTCTTTCTTTTTTTTTTTCCCTCTGAAACTCCTGCTGCTTGAAAATAAGCCATAGTACAGTCAAAATTCATTTGTTGTTCTCATTTTTGAACTGCTCTTGGTCATCCCAAAGAATTTGGTGAAAGTGACCAAGGGTGTTTTTACTCTACAGCAATGAACAAGGGCTTCCATCCCTAGAAATTCCAAAATTCAAGTTGGGTCCAGAATTCCAGCATGGTGAGGGTTTGAAGTGACCTCTGGAGATCATCTAGTCCAACTTTCCCACTAAAGAAGGTTCACCCAGAACAGGTTGCCCAGGATCACAATGTCCAGGTGGGTTTGGAATCTCTCCAGAGAAGGAGACTCCACAACCTCTCTGGATAGCCTGCTCCAGGGCTCTGGCACACTCACAGCAAAGATTCATGTTCAGATGGAACCTCCTCGGTTCCAGTTTGTGCCCATTGTCCTTTGTTTTGTCACTGGGCACCACTGAAAAGAGTCTTGGCCTCATTCTTTCCCCCTCTACCCTCCAGACATTGATGAACAGTGAGAAGATCCTCTCTCAGACTGCTCTTTTCCAGGCTAGCTAGCTCCAGGTTTTTTAACCTTTCCTTGTCAGTGAGTTACCCCAGTCCCCTCAGCACCTTAGGAGCCTCCATTAGAATAGAATCATAGAATCATAGAATCAGTCAGGGTTGGAAGGGACCACAATGATCATCTAGTTCCAATCCCTGTGCCATGGGCAGGGACACCCTGCCCTAGATCAGGCTGGCCAGAGCCTCATCCAGTCTGGCCTTAAACACCTCCAGGGATGGGGCCTCAATCACCTCCCTGGGCAACCCATTCCAGGCTCTCACCACTCTCATGCTGAAGAACTTCCTCCTCATGTCCAGTCTGAATCTCCCCACCTCCAGCTTTGCTCCATTCAGATACTGGAAGGCCACAATAAGGTCACCTGGGAGCCTTCTCTTCTCCAGACTGAACAGCCCCAACTCTTTCAGTCTGTCCCCAAAGGAGAGGTGCTCCAGCCCTCTGAGCATCCTTGTGGCCCTTCTCTGGACACACTCCAGCATCTCCACATCCCTCTTGTAATAGGGGGTCCAGAACTGGATGCAGTACTCCAGGTGGGGTCTCACCAGGGTGGAGTAGAGGGGGAGAATCACCTCTCTTGCCCTGCTGGCCACATTCCTCCTGATGCAGCCCAGGCTCTGGTTTGCTCTCTGGGCTGCAAGTGCACACCTCTGGCTCATGTTAAGCTCCTCATCCACCAGCACCCCCGAGTCCCTCTCTTCAGGGCTGTTCTCCAGCCAGTCACTGCCCAGCCTGTATTTGTGCTTGGGACTCTCTTCTGTAGGTTCCTGTTACTCTTGAACTCAGGACCCAAGAACTAGACACATTATCTATCTATCTACCTACCTACATATCTATCTACCTACATATCTATCTATCTATCTATCTATCTATCTATCTATCTATCTATCTATCTATCTACCTATCTATCTATCTACCTATCTATCTATCTATCTATTTATCTACCTACATATCTATCTACCTATCTATCTATCTATCTACCTACCTACCTACCTACCTACCTACATATCTGCCTACCTATTTATGTACCTACCTACTTACCTATCTATCTATCTATCTATCTATCAGTCTACCTCCCTCCCTCCCTCCCTCCCTCTCTCTGTTGTGCAGACCACCTGAGTTTTGACATGATTAAAGGGCAAGGTGAAGCCTATCAAACCTACAAGATGCCCTTTCCAAAACAATATCACCTACAGAAACAGAGAGAGGAGAGAACAATGCTGCTTTTTACAGGCTAACAGATGTGAAAATACCTACAAATACAGAATAGCCAACAATAACCTGGCACAGATCATGAGCTATTGGAAAGAAAAACACCTTTGCACTGGGCTTTGAATAAATTCTGTGGCTTGCAGACAAGTACAGATTTTGCCCAAAAGTTCTGGCTGATGCTTTCCCTTTGATGGGTCCCATAGGATGGTCACATCACCACTTCTGCATCATGCTGTACCACCCAGAAGTTTTACACATCAAAGACAGAGACAGTAAGTTAAATACCAAGATTATTTATATTTGTTTTTGAATCATAGAATTATTTGGGTCAAGAGACCTCAGATTCAACTGTTAACCCAGCACTGCCAGGTCACCACTAAACCGCATCTCTCAGCACTACACCTACACATCTTTTCAATCCTTCAAGGAATGGAGATCCCACCACTGCCCTGGGCAGCCTGTTTCAGGGCTTGACAACCCCTTCAAGGAGGAAATTGTTCACAATATCCAACCTAAGTCTCACTTGATACAACTTTAGGTCACTCCCTTTGCCCTAGCGCTTGCTTCTTGGGCGAAGAGACAGACACTGACCTCACTCCAACCTCCTTTCAAGAAATTGTAGAGAGCCAGAAGGTCTCCCCTCAGACTCCATTTCTCCAGGATGAACAACTCCAGTTCCCTCAACCGCTCATTAAACTTGGCTCTAGACCCTTCACTGGCATATTTGCCCTTCTTTGGACATCCTCCAGCACTGAAACATCCTCCTTGTAGGGAGAGCCTCCAGACTGAATCCAGTAATTGAGGTGCAGCCTCACTGAGTAAACACAGGCATATTTCTCTTTATTTCCAAACCCCTCAGAAGCTTACAAGGTCTGAAAAAGGCTGCTAAGACAGGATTACTGTGCTGGTTTGAGGCTAATTGGAATATTTTAATAGAGAAAATTATATTATAGGCTATGAAAAGAAAACAATGGTGATGTCTACTTCACTCATAGGCTTGCTGAAATGTATAAGAATAAGAACTCAAAACATAGATAAGTCAGTCGTCACTCGGGCTCAGACACTCTTGGGCTGTCTAGCAGCTTCTTGCCTTATCCCCTCTGCTGAGTAACCTCACTAACCACTTTCCTTCTAATGGCCCTGGCTGATCCTCCAAACTCACCTTGCACGTAAGGCAAACCTTGGGGTAAGGTATAGGGGTGGGGAGAAGGTGGAAGGGTGGTTGGGAGCCCCTCCTGGGGACTCTGATTTCTGGGAGGGGTGTTGTGTTTCTGTATTACCTTTACCTTGTATATTTCTGTAAATATTCCTGTATATTGTGTATATTTCTGCTTGTATATTGTACTAAGCTATAAATAGAGCTTCAGTCCTTAACTTCCAGCCAGCTGAGTCTAGTCTGGGTGATTTTACAAAGTGTAGGGGGATGGGGAACTCCCAAACCATCACAGTTACCCTTTGGCATATTTATAAACATGGGACGTGTAAAAGCAGGAGGAATCTGCTCAGGATGTCCCACCACAGCCTGATGTAGTCACAAGTCACAAGGATGTAGTACACATGCACTCTTGCACCTGACTCACACAGGATGTGGCTTTTTTTGCCCTTGACTGTGGAACTTTAGATTTAATCCCTAAAGAGGAATAAGCACTTCTGTGAGGTGTTGCAAGGATGGTGGCTGTGTTCACCGCATAAGGAAATGAGCAGAGGGAAGAAGGGAGGGATGATGCCTTCATCACATGGGCAGCCCATCCAGCAGGGCTGTGTTACAGTCTGGTAGAGGACTAATCTATCTCCTGTCCTTTGTACAAGGGAAGAGACAGGCATATTGCTGAGTCCTGCTGGCATAATTAGCCCCCTGATGGGTCCATCAGCTCTTCAGAAGATAGTGTTTGGAGGGAAATTGCCAAGATTCCAAAAGGTTACCTGATGTAGTCAGTGAGGCAGAAAATGTTCCTGGCATGAAAAAGCTTCTAGTTTGTCCTGTGGGTTGCTCTTGTTTCTGAATTTGAGAGCATGCTTGGGGGTAGCAGCAGTGGAGGGACATTGTAAAAGGGTTGGAGGGACGCAGAATTCCAGTGAGCAAAGAGGGCCTGGCACATCATCTAGATGTGATGTGGCAGCTGGGCAGGAGGGTGAGCAGGCAAGGCACTGAGAGCTCTGCAGTGCACAGGGTAAGTTCAGTTGATGTTAACTTGTCCCCATCCTGGCTTGAGACGCAAACTCAACTAGTGCCAAAGGCCTTCCCAGAAGAGGACCTAGCTGTGGTTACCACTTGGCAAAAGCCATTGCCAAGAGGATTGTGACAACTCAGACAGAATTCCCACACAAGCATGCAGCTGTGCAAGTCTCCAGCTGCAGGAGTGCCTGAGCCTAGCACTTGCACCAGAGGACAGCAGCAGTGACACCTGAGTATAGTGTGAGCAGGTGAATGACCTGCTCAGCCTGGTGGCAGACTTGAAAGAAGAAATGGGAAGATTAAGGAGTAGCAAAGAGTATGAAAGTGAGATAGGTGAAGCCACGCCTTGAGGTAAAGGCAGCAGATGGAGGCTCCACAAGAAGCCTCAGATTCCCTTACCTCTTGCCACTAGGACCTGGCACTTGGCCTTGTCAAACCTCATACAACTGTCCTTGGCCCATCAACCCAGCATGTCCAGATCTCTCTGCAGAGCCTTCCTCCTTTTGAGCCTATCAACATCTTTGCCCTGTCATAGCTTGTCCTCCAAAAGCAGACACTCTAGAAAGTGTGGCTGCAACCTCTGAGATATGCAGAGGAAATGGTAAAATATGTGTGCAAACTGTGTGCAAGTGGAAACAAATCAAGAGTTATGGAAACAGGCAGGTGTTTATAAAATAATGCTCTTTGCAGTATCTGCTTCCCTGTGGAAATGGAGTTTTGGTCATGGTAATAGTAGCTCTGCACACAGTTATCAAAGTCTAAGAGCGAGCTCACACGGTTCAAACCATTCAAAATTTGGGAAAATCTTTATGTTTTTCATCTTTTCTCTTAGCTCTACTTACAGAAAAAACACTCCTCAAGTCCAGCAGCAAGCAGAGATGGTGTTGATACCTAGTCCAGCTAAGATGAATGTGAACGTGTTTCCTTTCAGTGGTGTTCCAGGAAGGGTGGCAGAAATGACAGATGTAAAGCTGATCCTGCCTAGTAGTATGATGTGATGAAAGTCCCATTTGTTTCTTAAAACATGACTGAACTCTCATGGCTGCTTTTCCAGAGAACACCAGCAATATTTGATTGTTTCCAACTGGAGGACTAGATGAAATAAGAAAGGGTTGTTGCATTTGATAGCGCCTCATGGCTGGTGGTCTGGCAGCCGTTCAGACAACACATAGGAACACTTAGAGGAAAGCATCTTGGAGACCTTTAAGAGTCTTTCTTAGAAACTGATATATGTGTGATTCAGCTCACTTCTTTTCCTCAGCCATGACAAATAAATGCTACCAGTGTCAGGAAGAGTAGTCCTGGTGACGGGCAATGGCAGCTTGTTCAAAGAGGGATTACAGCTGAAACCTAGAAGTGAATCACTGTCATCCCTGTTCTCTTGGAGGAGAAAAAGAATATCAGAGAAAAAGAATGTGACATAAAAAGAAAATCCAGAGTGTTTCCTGCCCTCATGCCAAGTTCTTTTCTTTTTTTTTTCTCTCCTGCAGAAAGACTGACCCCTTTCCTTGGGGAGAGCTGTGCAACCACGTGAAGAGTTACCCCTGAGCCATGTCAGATGAGATTCCATAGCCTTTGCTGTGTATATGGGAGTTTTGCCTAGGATCAGGGTAATTAGCAACCCATATGATTAATCTCGTGTTGGAATTTTTCAAATCATGCACTTAAGGCTGTAAGTAATGATGGCATGAGGCTGCAGTAGGAAAGACGTACATTGTGGTGTCTGCTGCAAGATCCAACTGGAAACAGTGACTAACATAGCTTTTCTTGTGGAGGGTTTGATGAACATCCAGGCTGCATGCATGAGTCAGTGCTGTGAATCAACAAACTGCAGCTCTCTAGTTGTCACTCACAGAATCACAGAACATTAGAGGTTGGAAGGGGGGACATCACTGAGTCCAACCCCCCTGTCAAAAGCAGGATCACCTAGGGTAGTCTGCACAGCAATGCATCTGCGGGGTGGGACTTGAAAGTCTCCAGAGAAGGAAAGCTCACTACTTAGCTCCTGGACTGGAAGGACCCAATTCATTACCTCTAGTGCCCTTTGCTGCTGAGAATGGATTTGTGCAAATGACACCACAGGTCTGCTGCTGCCAGCACAGGCTTCTTTACGTGTCACCACTGGAAGACATAACAAGTGTCACCTGAAATCAGTTTTCATTCTGATGCAGCATTTGCTCATCCATTGTGGTCGAACTGGCTGTTTAGTCTGGAGAAAAAGAGGCTCAATGGAGAAATTCTCACTCTCTGCACTACCTGAAAGAAGGTTGTAGAGGGGAGGGATCAGGCTGTTCAACCAAGTAACAAGTGATAGAGTGAGAGAAAATGGAGACAGGTTGTGCCAAGGGAAGTTTAGCTTGGATATCAGAAAGAATTTCTTCACTGAAAGAAATTAGGCATTGGAACAGGCTTTCCAGGGAGGTGATGGAGTCCCCATCTCCGGAGGTGTTTGAGAGCTGTGTAGATGCAGTGCTTAGGAATATGGTTCAGCCAAGGACTTGTCAGTGTTAGGTTACTGATTGGACTTGATGACCTTAAAACTCTTTTCCAGGCAATCCTGTGTGATTCTGTGACTGTGAAGCATCATGAGCACCGAATCAAAAATGAGTAGTGCTACTGTTACGTTACACTCATTGACCCTCCTGTAGTCTACAAGACCTAACACACACCCGGCTGCTTACTCTGCATGCAGAAATTCTGTTGCAATTGAGGGAAAAACATCCTTTATGTGTGTAATTCCAATCGTGGATTCGAGAGGAAGCTTAAGGCTATAGGAACAAAGACTAAATGTTACTTGCACAATAGCAAGGCCAGGAGCAGTTGTTTTTGATAGACCTAACTTTGCTTCAAAGCCCTCCCTAGCCAGAAGGATCTGATTATTACCCCTAAAGATCGAAATGACCAGAAAGAGCTGGGTCGTGGCTAACATCTGTCCCTTCAGCATCAGGTTTCTCCAAGCTACAAACAGAGGGAACTGAAGCCATGGGCTGCAGGAGATTAGACACAATTAGAAGATGCTTTTAAATGACACTTGCTGACAAAGGCAGAGGTTTTCACTGTGACTGATGTCAATTCAAGTTTCCTCATGTTTTCCTATATTCTATTTTTACAATGTAGTCAAAAGTCTATCAGGGACTCTGGCTTAGTTTTTTTTTCCCCAGTGGTTTGTCAGTGTAAAAAGATGCCATTTCCACACAGGCTGTTGTTCCCAGTGTAAATATGTTTTTAGGCACAGAGCAATATAATTCTACAGATTTGCAGGGATCTTCTGGCAGTGTCTAAGGCAACATAAATATTGTTTCCATTGCTTCTATCTATGGAAAACCAAAGGCCCTAGATTCCCACGAGTTCTCCTATAGCTTAGTCAAGTGTGCTGGTTTGAAGCTAATTGAAATATTTTAATTAAACAATAGATTATAGGCTGTGAAAAGCAAACAATGGTGATGTCTACTTCACTCATAGGCTTGNTCCAGTCTAAATCTCCCCTCTGCCAGTTCAAACCCATTGCCCCTTGTCCTGTCTTTACAAGACCTTGTAAATAATCCCTCCCCAGCCTTCCTGTAGGCCCCCTTCAGATACTGGAAGGCTACTATAAGATGTCCTGGAAGCCTTCTCTTCTCCAGGCTGAAGAGCCCCAACTCTTGTAGCCTGTCCTTATAGCAGAGCTGCTGCAGCCCTCTGAGCATCTTTGTGGCCTCCTCTGGACCCGCTCCAACACTTCCATGTCCTTCCTGTGCTGGGGGCTCCAGAACTGCACACAGGACTCCAGGTGAGGTCCGAGGAGAGCAGAGCAAAGGGGCAGAATCCCTTCCCTTGCCCTGCTGCCCACACTGCTCTTGATGCAGCTCAACATGGTGCTCGAACCCACGACCCTGAGATTAAGAGTCTCATGCTCTATGGACTGAGCTAGCCAGGGTAACCATGAATTATTGTTTAGTTGGAGCTATTTCAGGGATACTGCAGAGGATGGGAAGAGGCTCTGCCTCAGTAAGCAGCCACAGCCTCTCAGCCTGGCCTCTAGAAGGACCCTCTCCTGTCCCTGAGAACTTCTAGTTTGTCTAGTTGCAGAAACGAGAATTTCTTTTAATACTCCTTTGATTAAAAATTATCTTAGATTTTGTATCCCTCATCTCTAGCTCCTGTGAAACTGGCATCCATACATTCCTAAATCAGCTGGTTCTGGAAAGTGAGGGACAGTTACCTAGCCAATTTTAGCCCAGGGTGAAAATACGTACAATGGTGTCCCCTGCAGTAGGGGTAGACCTAAATGAGAATGTACAGGCACAGGAGAATGAGAAGATGCAGAAACTTTGACAGCCATGGTAGGTGCTCAGGTCTCCTTCAGTCCTGGCAGGGACAGGAACAACTTTTTTTCCCCATAGACATTCTGTCATTGCAAAGTTTTCCTTGAGAAATTCCAGACCAAAAGGAAAAAAAAAAAAAAAAAAAAAAGGAACATTTGAGTTCTCCTGACTGGACCAAGAGAAATTCCTTGTGGTTTAAACAGTTAGACTTCAGCTATGTGCTGGCAGAAGGCCCAGTGTGAGAAGTGATGGGGGAAGCATCCATTGCACAGAGACCTTTTGGAGCCTTCTCTAGGGGCTGTTGGGGAGTCCTTCAAAATGCTCTTGCCACAGATCAAGGATACACCACACAGCACCACAGTGGCCATGAATTCAGGGCTTCACATCATGCCATGCACGTCATGCTGAAGGCTGTACCTCAGCTGCTGGATGCTGCTGCTGTCATGAGATTTGCCTGTCACTAATGACACTTTGGCAGCCACTGAGTTGCCAGAGCAAATTATTTATGTTTACAATATAATTAACACACTTCTATTTATTTCTGCTGTTAGTGTCTCATCTTAGTTTGTAGGAAGCCTTATATTCTGAAGCATTTTGGCAAAGGCAGAGGGCAAAGTGGAGCTACTTTTAGTGTTGTTTAAAAAAACCCAAACCCCACAAACAAACTGAAAGAGATTTGTTTTTTTCCCCTTGTATTTCTAGAAGACGACACTAAAGGACATGTGAACCACTCTGCAACATCATCCTAGGGAGCCTGGAGAAACTAAAGAAGCCAGAACTGAGGTATATAAAATTATTCCCTTAAAATATTTTTTCAGTGCTTGCTTGGAAAAAAATGAGCTACCAGATAAAACACTTCAGCTTTTGATGAAGAGGAGAAAAAACAATTTACAAGATAAAATATTCCAGCTCTTGATGAAGATATCATTCTTTAAAAAAAATTAAGAACAATAGGAAGATCCCTCCCTTGAAGAGTTCTAACCTGATTTATTTCTTAGGGAAGATTTTCCCTCACTGAATATCCAAGCAGATGGTTTAAATTACCAGATGTGACTTTGAAAGTCTAGTAATTTTTTGTGGGGAGTTTACTACTTCCTAGGTTTTCTGTCAAGAAGAGCTGTCTCGACTCCCTGGAGTTCCCTTCACTGGGCTGTAAGTTTGCAAGAAATGACTTTATCTCCTTGAGGTTTTCTTCTCTATCAGATGATTTCACTTGGAAGTAGGACAGCAGTGGCTGTATTGTGGAGCCTTTGGTTTTTTTCTTCCATTGTTGCTGAGCAGGCTGCTTGCCACTGCGAGTTTACTGAATTGCAGTACCTTTGGTAGGAAGAGACCTTCAAATTCATAGAATCATAGAATGGCAAGGTTGGAAGGGACCTCAGATCATCTAGTTCCAACCCCCTGCCATAGGCAGGGACACCTCCCACTAGTACAGTTCACTCAAGCCCCTGTCCAACCTGGCCTTGAACACCTCCAGGGAGGGAGCAGCCACAACCTCCCTGGGCAACCTGTGCCAGTGTCTCACCACCCTCACTGCAAAGAACTTCTTCCTAACATCCAGTTTAAATCTTCCCTCTGCCAGTTTAAACCCATTGGCCCTTGTCCTGTCTTTACAAGACCTTGTAAATAGTCCCTCCCCAACCTTTCTGTAGGCCCCCTTCAGATATTGGAAGATTACTATAAGGTCTCCTTAAAACCTTCTCCAGGCTGCAGAGCCCCAACTCTTTCTACCTGCCCTCATAGCAGAGCTGCTGCAGCCCTCTGATCATCTTCATGGCCTCCTCTGGACCCGCTCCGCCAGTTCCATGTCCTTCCTGTTCTGGGGGCTCCAGAACTGCACACAGTACTCCAGATGGGGCCTGAGGAGAGCAGAGCAAAGGGGCAGAATCTCCTCCCTTGCCCTGCTGGCCACACTGCTCTTGCTGCAGCCCAGGACTCGGTTGCTGTCTGGGCTGCGTGTGCACACTGCAGCCTCATGTTGAGCTTTTCATCAACCCAGACCCCCAGGTCCTTTTCCTCAGGGCTTGACTAATCTAGATCAATTTTTAACCCAGCACTGCAAGGTCACTGCAAGGACATCACTGAACCATGTGCCTAAGTACCAGGTCCACATGCCATTTAAACATTTCCAGGGATGGTCACTCCACTGCTGCCCCTAGCAGATCATTCCAATGTTTGATAATCATTTCAGTGAAGAAATATTTCCTAAATTTTCCTAATATCCAGCCTAAACCTCCTCTGATGCAATTTTCATCCACTTTCCTTAGTCCTGTTCTTGCAGCCAGGGAGAAGAGATTGTCCAACTTCACGCTCCTGCAAAGCCTCAGAGGCAGCACCCAGGACTGAGGCCTTTTCAGTCCCTCCTAGGGATGCAGAGGACATTGGATGAGGCAACCAACCTACGGCCCATCTGCAATTGGCATCCCTGCAGTCAACTGTGAGAGCAAGAGCCCAGTGGGGACAAGACGGGTAGGTAAGTGGCTCAAGGTTGTCCACAATGGAGGTGGCGACTCCATGAAAAGCCCCAAGGTGAGTGGGGAAGCCAGCAGCAGTTTGCAGTGGGATGCCAGAGCTGTGTTAGTGGGGCAGGTCCAGCCCCATGCCTGCCTTTTCCCCATGGAAAATATCAGCCTGGGCCACATGGAAGGAGGGAGCACAAGGCCATGGCACTGCCACTCATTGGCATCTTAAAGAAATCGTATGGCCAGAGTTATCTTTTCTTGTCTGATTCTTTCTCAGTCCAGTAGTTCAGTAAGTTGTTTCAGTTTTAGGAAATCTGAAAACTCTCAATCTTTTTGATAAACATGGCATCAGTTTAGGAAGAGTGAAATGAGGCGAAGAGGAAATGGTCTCAGGTAGCACTAATGTCCAGGTAAAGACTGGATATTAGAAGAGATCTCTTCACTGCACGGGTTCCCAAACAGTGGAACAGGCTCCCCAAAGAGATGGTTGAATACCTGTCCCTGGAGGTGTTTTAAAGACCCAGAAATGTGGAGCTGAGGGACATGGTTTAGCATCAGACTTGGTAGAGTTAGAGAATGGTTTGACTCTTAAAGGTCTTTTACAACCAAAATGATTCTATAATTTGGGCCAATTCATACTTTCCATAACACTGTTAGGCTCAGAAGGGATTCACCAGGACTTAGGTTGGAGGGTAGGAGGACCCTGCAGAGGGACCTTGACAGTCTGGGTGGGTGGGCAGAGGCCAACGGGATGAGATTTAACAAGGCTAAGTGCAGGGTTCTACACTTTGGCCACAACCCCAGGCAGTGCTACAGGCTGGGGACACAGTGGCTGGAGAGCAGCCAGGCAGAAAGGGACCTGGGGATACTGGTAGATAATAGCTGAACATGAGCCAGCAGTGTGCCCAGGTGGGCAGGAGAGCCAATGGCATCCTGGCCTGGATCAGGAACAGTGTGGCCAGCAGGACAAGGGAGGTTATTCTGCCCCTGGACTCAGCACTGGTGAGGTCACACCTTGAGTGCTGCGTCCAGTTCTGGGCACATCAAGAGAGATGTTGAGGTACTGGAACATGTCCAGAGAAGGGCAAGGAAGCTGGTGAGGGCCCTGGAGCACAGCCCTGTGAGGAGAGGCTGAGGGAGCTGGGGGTGTGCAGCCTGGAGAAGAGGAGGCTCAGGGCAGACCTCATTGCTGTCTGCAACTACCTGAAAGGAGGTTGCAGCCAGGTGGGGTTGGGCTCTTCTCCCAGGCAACCAGCAACAGAACAAGGGGACACATTCTCAAGTTGTGCCAGGGGAGGTCTAGGCTGGATGTTAGGAGAAAGTTCTCCACAGAGTGATTGGCATTGGAATGGGCTGCCCAGGGAGATGGTGGAGTTGCTGTCCCTGGAGGTGTTCAAGAAAAGCCTGGATGGGGCACTTAGTGCCGTGGTCTATTTGCTTGGCTAGGGTTGGGTGATAGGTTGGACTGGATGAGCTTGGAGGTCTTTTCCAACCTGGTTGATTCAATGATTCTATGATTCTAAAGGTGTGCTTATAACAAGCTAGCTGATATTTGGCTGGCCATATACTGTGTCATTGGTTATGTAAATATGCAGATGTGTATCATTCTCTAGGCAAATTATATGTAAATAGAATGTCTATTGTATCCCTGAAGGTCTTGCCATTTTGTAACTGAAAGCAGGTAAAGTGCAGAGAGTCTTTGACATCTGTCATGATAAGAAGTAGGAATCATCTCCCTAACTAAAATTACTGATGCAATTATATTAGCTACTATTGCCATGGTTTGGGTTGGAAGGGACCTTAAAGAACATCTAGTTCCTGTTCCCCTGCCATAGGCAGGGACACCTTCCTGCTTGCTCAAAGCCCCATCTAACCTGACCTCAGACATTTCCAGGAATGGGCACAATGTTACTTGTGTTCAGGTTTTCTCACTGCACCAGGACCTTTGTTTTCCAGCTCTCCCTTATGTGATGATTCTCAGATTCATTAAACTACTTCCACATGTTGCAGGAGAATAGCTGAGCTGAGGTTTGACAACTTCGCTCATGCAGTTGGTTTCTGCTTGGACCTTCTTAGGTGTCCCTTGCTGCTTCTCTGTGATGTTGCTGGCTTTATGCCCTTACATAGTGAAGAGCAAGGAGTGCCAGGTTAATCAGCCTTTACTGTAATGAAAACCAAAGCTAGCTGGTTTCAAAACAACAAGGATGTAAGTTGCAGGTTTGGGTAGGAGAGGACTGTAAGAGAGTTGTTTGTGCTGGTGCTGGCTCCAGAAAGATGAAGCAGGCAGAAAGAACTGTGTGTTTGGGTTTGAATTCCCTGCACCAAGGCAGAAACCCAAGACTTGCATGCTGTGACAGAGTCCCATGATGATCATAAATGTGCACAAATCCATTTTAGCATGAAACTCTGCCAGGTTTGGCCCAAACTGCTATGAGAAGGTTTTTGCTGATGCTCTGAGAAGTGGTAACACTCTGCTATGGTACCTCAGCCCCACGGATGTGAGAAATCTTGGCAATAAAAACGCTTCCTCCAGTAACACCTTCAAGGCTGGCATTGCCTAATGGGCTCTGAGATCACATGAAAGCAGCTGTTTCTCACTATTACAGGGGACACACTACTTCTCTTAGTCCATTTGAGCACATGGAAACCACAAAATAAGAAAAAAAAAAAAAGTGAATCAGGGCTAAAATATGACATTTCCACCTCCACATGCAGGAAACTACTAGTTCAGTAGTGCTGGCATGAAAGGGACTGATCTCAGCTTTATCGTATTGGGAAAGTAATAAACAGCAGTATTAGGAGAGCTGTAGGTCACTTCACTCTTCCTGCACACCCACTGTGATCTTCCTGTTCCTTGCCTCCTGCCATCCCACGCAGGAGGGTAAATAGCATGAAGGATGTACTGCCTTGTATGCTTGTAGTGGCCTGAAGGTTGTTGAGATCTGGGACTCATTTTGTCAGTAGTAAAAGTAGGAAGAAGCAGTATGTGCTCCAAAAGCTTAACCCAAAGGAGCACCTTTACTAAGTGAAAAAGCCCAAGCTACAAGATGCCCCCACTGGTGATTCCATCCTGTGTCACAAGGTGGAGACCCATCAGCCAGAAGACATCGACTAACCAAGGAGGGCATAGTTTGCAGCATGCAACTGCAATGAGACCAGCTCCAGCTTTTCAGCATGTCATCTGAATGAGAAATCTTAGACATGCCCTAGGACAGTCTCAACAAAACTACAATGAGACCAGCTCCAGCTTTTCAGCATGTCATCTGAATCAGAAATCTTAGACATGCCCTAGGACAGCCTCAACAAAACTACAGTGAGACCAGCTCCAGCTTTTCAGCATGTCATCTGAATCAGAAATCTTGGACATGCCCTAGGACAGCCTCAACAAAACTACAATGAGACCAGCTCCAGCTTTTCAGCATGTCATCTGAATGAGAAATCTTAGACATGCCCTAGGACAGGCTCAACAAAACTACAATGAGACCAGCGCCAGCTTTTCAGCATGTCATCTGAATGAGGAATCTTAGACATGCCCTAGGACAGTCTCAACAAAACTACTCTGAGACCAGCTCCAGTTTTTCAGCATGTCATCTGAATCAGAACTCTTGGACATGCCCTAGGACAGTGTCAACAAAACTACAATGAGACCAGCGCCAGCTTTTCAGCATGTCATCTGAATGAGGAATCTTAGACATGCCCTAGGACAGTCTCAACAACAGCATAAGACAACATTCCACAATAAGAGATTAACTGGTCCACTAGATGATCTTCAAGACCACTTAAGACAATGGAAGGCTTCCAGGGAGGCTTTTTTCCCCCCTACAACTGAAAGAGGAAAGGCTACCTACAGAGCAAGGGCAGCACTTTGGTTGCAATTTCATATCTCATATTAATATCTAAAAAAAATATACAGCAAGTATAGAGCTGATTTTTAATCCTGGTATTCTAGCTGGCAGGATTGTAAAAGCTCAGAGCTCAGTCTTCAGTTTCATTACTAAAAGGAAATATTCAATGCAAACTATGCTGGTAGAATAATACTGACTTGTTTTGTGCTGGACCTTTCAGAAGGGACCTCACCTACTGGGAATGTTCACTCCTTTCCAACTCTCCTTCGTTTTTGCCATCCTTGGAAGAAACTCCCAAATAAATCTAACCTCATGTTTTCATTCCTGGAAGACAAAAGTCTTGGAGAGACATCTTCCCTTGCTCCTAAAAGGACTGTGGTAGAGAACGTGAACTACAGAGTATCCTGTGGTAGGCAAGAGAATGGCAAAAGTGGGCCTCACTCTGGAGACACAAGTTACAGGTTCCCTTCTTCCTTCTGCTGAAGCCACAGCAACTGTGTGTGATGTGACCATGGTGTTATTGTTCACCAGGGCCTGTTAGCAGTGATTCAGATTTCAGGAAAGAAAAGGCAAGAAATTCCTTCTCCTCTCTGTTTGTTTATCAGGAGTATCTGAGTGTCCTGACTAAGTTTATGGGCAACTTGTTTCCTTGAAATGTTGAAACAGATGATCTGGAATAGACAGAGCTTGGGTTTTGCCTCCTGCAGCTGGGAGGAACAGGAATAATGCTCTTCTATTTATATTTGCTGGAATTCACACCCATCTTCTGAATCAGTATCTCCAGTTCAAGAGGTCTAGGTCCAGGTCACCTTATTGGTCTTGGCTAACGGAATAAAAATCCTTTGCAAATACAGAAACTTGACTTTGGAAGTGGAGAACTTTGGAGGGATTTAACCTGCCCCAGAGACCTGCAACATACCACTGGTTGAACACATTCTTTTCATAGTCTGTGCTTCAGCTGACAACTGGTGATTTGTAATTTGTAGGTCTTTGTTAACCTTGGGAAAGAAAGAGTGAGGTTATGGAGAATCAGATGTTTTAAAAGCAGCCTTTCTGTAAAACAGGTCAAGAAGCAGATGTAGCAATTCCATCAACCATGTTCATTGTCCACAATATGTTTGGAAATGCAACAAGGAAAAAAAATAGACTCCACAGTGTGTTTTGGGTGGATCACATTTGTTGTTGTTTCTAAACACAATGTTCTGGAGCTCAAGACTTCCAGCCAGTTTTTCTTGTTTATACCATGACACTAAAAGCTAGAGCAAACAGAAGACCAGTGGTGTCTTTGCAATTGGGAGTGTGAAAGTTGATTTTTAACTTCACAAAGTGCTGGTCATGACCTTCTAAGAGCTTGAAATGTCTACTGTTTTTCATAGTGAAGTGACCAGAAGCTTGTCTTGCAATTAACAGTGTTGCCACTTTGTCAAAGCCTGGTTACCTGAATTTTGGATTGACCAAACACCTGACCAGACCTGAAAGAATCAGAATCATAGAATGGTAAGGTTGGAAGGGACCTCAAGGATCATCTAGTCCAGTGTTCCTCCAACAAGAGGAGTGTTGGTCTCTGTTGGTTACATCTATGTGCTATCACTTCCCCGTGTCTCTGAGGAACATTATTTCCTACTAATGGTCTTACCTTCAGCACAGCAGTTCTCACCCACAGCATCTTCCTTCCCAGTCCAGCTTCTGATCTTTCATGGCAGACTTTACTACAGGATGCTTGTGTAAGGATGCTTGAAGAATATCCTGAAAAATGTCACGGAGTGGCAAGGTGCAGATGTTAATAATCTTCCCTGCTCACTGGAATGACCTGAATGAATTGAGAGTGGATTTTGGCTAGATGAGTTATTCTCCCCTTCACCACTTCCTCCCTATCTTGGACCATACCCGACGGCAGGCACATCAGAATCAGTTACAACAAGCATGCCACATTTCTTGACTATATGTGATGGTTTGGGAGTTCCCCACCTTCCACACTTTGTAAAATCCCCCAGACTAGACTCAGCCAGCTGGAAGTTAAGGACTGAAGCTCTATTTACAGCTTAGCACAATGTACAAGCAGAGATATACACAATAGACAGGAATATTTACAGAAATATACAAGTTAAAGGTAATACAGAAACACAACACCCCTCCCAGAAATCAGAGACCCCAAAAGGGGCCTCCAACCACCCTTCCACCTTCTTCCCACCCCTATACCTTACCCCAAGGTTT
Organism: Ramphastos sulfuratus; assembly: GCA_013399055.1. Classification (NCBI taxonomy): domain Eukaryota; kingdom Metazoa; phylum Chordata; class Aves; order Piciformes; family Ramphastidae; genus Ramphastos; species Ramphastos sulfuratus. Next base: position 49,560 of record WBNM01031205.1, on the reverse strand, counting down.
GGCTCATGCTCAAGATGAGTTTGGAGGATTGGCCAGGGGAGTTAGAAGGAAAGTGGTTAGTGAGGTTACTCGGCAGAGAGGAGAAAGCAAGAAGCTAGAGAGACCGAGAGTGTCTGCAAGCCTGAGTGTCTTATCTATGTTTTGTGTTCTTTTCTTATCCATCTCAGCAAGCCTCTGAGTGAAGTAGACATTGTTTTGCTTTTCACAGCCTATGATATAATTTTCTCTATTAAAATATTCCAATTAGCCTCAAACCAGGACACTATAGTTTGATGGGGGATTATTTTATGTCTACTCATCTGAAAACCATTATAGTGAGACACCATAAAACATAGGATTGCTTGATGTTCATTGAATAATTTGCTCCTGGCTTCTTGTCCATAACACAGAAACCAAAAGCAAAGATTAGCATGCACTTAGCTCACCCTTTCTCCTCCTCCTGACTTACCCTTCTGTTTTATTTCGAGTTGAGGGGCTGTCTCCAGAAAGGAAGTATGAATAAAAGGATACAATGGAAGCTTACACAGTAGTCCAGCTTTTCAGGGTCCAGCAATGCTGTAGTTTTATTTATTTGCCTAGTAATTACCAGCTTGAAACTGCAGTTATACTTCTAGCTTCTAGGGCAGTCAAATTAAACAAGAAAGCTCATCCTCAAGGGCAGATAGGTCTGTAGTTTTCTGAAAGGCTTTAATGTTCTAGTTCATGATGTGGAGAGGGCACAGACCTAATGAGGTCAGTGGGGAGTTTGTCTTTCCTTGTACCAAAGTCTTTAGCTAAGTGTGGAAGATATGTCAACCTCCCTTTTTTTTTTTGTGTCTGCTGCCCAGGTGACATAAACCAAGTTCCTTTAAGCTGAGGCAGAAGAATTACTCCTATTTTACTACTTCTAAAGTGGCTTAATTAAGCTTTACAGCTTCAGACCCCATGCTCAGCTGCCAAAGGAGTCTAACTTCCCAGTAGTCAACGTCCATAAACAGCTAAACACCTGTGCTTGGGACCTTAACATTGTTTAAAAACTCTTGAGGAATTGAAAGTTTTAAACTTAGCAATAGGATAATTCATAGATTCATAGAATGTCAGGTTGGAAGGGACCTCAAGGATCATCTAATCCAACCTTTCAGGGTAAGAATATTGTTTAAATGAGATGTCAGCCTGGGCCTTGAATCTGTCTAATGTGTGCCTAATAAAATAAGTCTGTCTCACCTGCAGAGATTGCCTGCACCTCAGAGTAGCCTTTTGATGGTTTGGGAGTTCCCTGCCCCCCCCCCACTTTGTAAAATGACCCAGACTAGACTCAGCCAGCTAGAAGTTAAGGACTAAAGCTCTATTTACAGCTTAGCACAATATACAAGCAGATCTATACACAATAGACAGGAATATTTACAGAAATACACAAGGTAAAGGTAATATTGAAACACAACACCCCTCCCAGAAATCAGAGACCCTAGGAGGGGCTCCCAACCANACCGAAGGAGGGTCTCCCAACCGCTCTCCCTCCCTCTCCCCATCCCTATACCTTAGCCCAAGGTTTGCCTTATGTGCAAGGTGAGTTTGGAGGATCTGCCAGGGGGGTTAGAAGGAAAGTGGTTAGTGAGGTTATGCGGCAGAAAGGAAGCTGCTAGACAGCCTGAGAGTGTCTGCAGGCCCGAGTGTCTTGTCTTTGCTTTGTATTCTTATTCTTTAACATCTCAACAAGCCTATGAGTGAAGTAGACATCACCATTGTTTTCTTCTCTCAACCTGTAATATCATTTTCTCCATTAAAACCAGCCTCAAACCAGCACAAGCCTCAAAGGGTGAGCTAGAGGAGGTGGGACCATAGAGGTAAGGGCATTTTTGGAAGACTCTGTCTGAGGTTTTGCTTAAACTAGCACTCAGATACTTTATGTGAAGCATTTTTTGGCAGAGATGAAACCCACAGCTCTGTATTCTGCTTGGTGGCTGCTTTTGCCATGATGCTGCCATAGCCTGGCTGGTGAGAGATATAGGTTGCTTCAGGTAAAACTGTGTTGGGCTTGGGTTTCCTGGTGTCATTGGAAAACACTATTCAGATGCCAGGAATATCTGCAGATAAAGTTATGAAAGATGCCTGGAATCAAAGATGTAAGTGTCCTTCAAATGGATTATGGCTACTAGAGTGATCAGATGTGTCATAATGATTTACAGCAGTTTTCTGGCTGGCTGATACCTCTGAGNATGTCAGCCTGGGCCTTGAATCTGTCTAATGTGTGCCTAATAAAATAAGTCTGTCTCACCTGCAGAGATTGCCTGCACCTCAGAGTAGCCTTTTGATGGTTTGGGAGTTCCCTGCCCCCCCCCCACTTTGTAAAATGACCCAGACTAGACTCAGCCAGCTAGAAGTTAAGGACTAAAGCTCTATTTACAGCTTAGCACAATATACAAGCAGATCTATACACAATAGACAGGAATATTTACAGAAATACACAAGGTAAAGGTAATATTGAAACACAACACCCCTCCCAGAAATCAGAGACCCTAGGAGGGGCTCCCAACCACTCTTCCACCTTCTCCCCATCCCTATACCTTAGCCCAAGGTTTGCCTTATGTGCAAGGTGAGTTTGGAGGATCTGCCAGGGGGGTTAGAAGGAAAGTGGTTAGTGAGGTTATGCGGCAGAAAGGAAGCTGCTAGACAGCCTGAGAGTGTCTGCAGGCCCGAGTGTCTTGTCTTTGCTTTGTATTCTTATTCTTTAACATCTCAACAAGCCTATGAGTGAAGTAGACATCACCATTGTTTTCTTCTCTCAACCTGTAATATCATTTTCTCCATTAAAACCAGCCTCAAACCAGCACAAGCCTCAAAGGGTGAGCTAGAGGAGGTGGGACCATAGAGGTAAGGGCATTTTTGGAAGACTCTGTCTGAGGTTTTGCTTAAACTAGCACTCAGATACTTTATGTGAAGCATTTTTTGGCAGAGATGAAACCCACAGCTCTGTATTCTGCTTGGTGGCTGCTTTTGCCATGATGCTGCCATAGCCTGGCTGGTGAGAGATATAGGTTGCTTCAGGTAAAACTGTGTTGGGCTTGGGTTTCCTGGTGTCATTGGAAAACACTATTCAGATGCCAGGAATATCTGCAGATAAAGTTATGAAAGATGCCTGGAATCAAAGATGTAAGTGTCCTTCAAATGGATTATGGCTACTAGAGTGATCAGATGTGTCATAATGATTTACAGCAGTTTTCTGGCTGGCTGATACCTCTGAGTGTTACAAATTTGTTCCATTATCACTGGGTCTTATCAGATAAGTGCAGCAGGGGAAGTACAAGAGGCAACACCAAGTGGAAGTCAGTAAGACATCCCCACTAGTTGTGTGCTTTAATATGACAAGACAAAGAGTACAAGTCAGCCATGTGTTCCTTTTCAGGGAGGAGCAGGACATCAGGAAGTCTCCTAATCCTTGCTAGGTTGCCAGATGATGGAAACTAGGAAGGCTGCCAGAGAGAATTGGGATCAAAAGCATTAGTATTNAAAAAAAAAAAAAAAAGAGCCCATAAACTCAGTCATATATCTGTCTCTGAAGGATATTTGAGTTGAGTTCTTAAAATACTCCCTTAGTCAGTTTATGACACTGGTTTCTGAGTTCTTTCAACTGTTTTTGTTTGGGTTTTTTTTGTTTTTGAAGCTCTGTTAGATAGTATGAGACAATTCACACCACTTTTGGAAACTACCAAGGGAGCCCAGACTGTGAGCAGCAAAAGGACATAACTCAGAAGGGGCTTTCTAAAAAATAATTAAAAAAAATTAAATAAAGAAGTTCTTAATCAATCTAGAAAATGGTACAAAAAGCTTACAACATGTGCTTAGAAGAATGTTCTTTGAAGAAAGAACATGTTGTACTTTATGCTGAATTATTTTGCTTTCACTGCAAAATATTTTGAAATGGAGCTTTCCTGCAGGATTATTTATCCACCTCCATGGTTCAGGAGCACTGCAGTGGGTTGCAGAGGGTTTCAGGTGTTACCTCCCTGCTTGGGATGGTGAGCCAGACAATGCAGCCACAAAAGGAAATGGTTGCTTGATGGTGGCTTAGCTCAGCATTTCTCACTCTGAAGTATAGATTGTTAATCTCATTTGGCTGCTGCCCAGCTGAAAACCCCCTGAAGTTCCACTGGCACCTCCATATCCACAATGAGGATCCTGAGGCATCAGGATAGACTTCTCTGGGACCCTTTCTGCTGATGTCTCTGGGCAAACTGACTGTCACTGCTGTCAGGAAAGGTGAAAGCAGAAATACAGGTATCTGTCTCTTCTCATTCCTGTCTTTGGATCGTGGGCATTCCTTCACAAGAATTTTGGGTCCTCTTGCATTTGGCCTCTCTCCTCCAGAGGTATTTTGTTGCCAAGGATCTTTTAGTCATTGAGCTCATTCGAGGAAAGTTGGGGTTTTTTTGTTGGTTTTTTTTGTTTGTTTGTTTGTTGGGTTTTTGGGTTGTTTTTTGTTGTTGTTGGTTTTGGTTTTTTTTTTTTTTTTTGTGATAAGCCAGAAAATGACCATCAGCATGGCTGTTCTGCCCAGCCATTGTGGAGATAAGGGCTGCTGCCTGGGATCCAGCACACGGTTAACGCCAGACACGGAAGTAATTCTCCATCCAGGGATGACAGAGAGGTCTCATGCCTCAAAGGTGAGCCCTCTAACAATGTCACATAGGTGAGGGCTATGATTGGGGTGAGAAGTCTGCCTTGGGTCTTTCATCCAGTTGTGGAGATTGCCACAGTTGGACAGCAACTGGAGCACCTAATTTCCTATGAGGGCTGTGGCTGAAGGCATATTTCTTCTCGTGGCATTTTCCATTGGCCAGCAGCTCCCTGCTTCCCATGCCAATTATTTTGGAGCCTGGGCCAAGGTGTCTTGCTGTCTCCACAGACTGGAAAAGGAGCCTTGGCAGCAGCAGTCTGCCTTGCACCATAGGATGTCCGAATTTGTCATGGGATTTAACCCTGAAACTGTGTGAGCTCTGGTCTTTAGTCTGGTTCTCAGCTGACCAGAAGAGCTCAGATCACTATTAATTCAGGAGTAAAATATTCTTGCCAACTTTTTCATCATCACAGAAGTCCATAAAGGGAGAACTTGATGTTTTATTTTTCATTCTTTTACCTTCTTAGCTTTTAAGTGCAGTGTGCTGATTTGAAGCTGTCTGGAATATTTTAATGAAAAAAATTAAGATTATAGGCTGTGAAAAGCAAACAATGGTGAGGTCTACTTCACTCATAGGCTTGCTGAGATGTATAAGAACAAGGACACAAATATAGATAACGCAGAGACTCTCTCGCTCTCTACCTGGCATCTTCTGGTCTCTCTGTTGAGTAACCTCACTAACCACTCTGCTTCTAACCCCCCTTGCCCATCCTCCAAACTCACCTTGTATGTAAGCCAGACCCTGGGGTAAGGTATAGGGGTGGGGAGAAGGTGGAAGGGTGGTTGGGAGCCCCTCCTGGGGACTCTGATTTCTGGGAGGGGGATTGTGTTTCTGTATTACCTTTAACTTGTATATTGCTGTAAATATTCCTGTATATAGTGTATATATCTGCTTGTATATTGTGCTGAGCTGTGAATAGAGCTTCAGTCCTTAACTTCCAGCCAGCTGAGTCTAGTCTGGGTGATTGTACAAAGTGTGTGTGTGGGGAGGCAGGTAACTCCCAAACCATCACAGTCAGACCCCAGTAGTTTAAAGGGTCTTACATTAAGGGTGCTGGGGCTCAAACTGTGAGACATGTCTCTGCAGCAGTGTTTGAAGTATTATCCTTCTATACAGAAAAGAAAATGCAAATAATTTCTTCAGTGAGTGTTGATTAAGAACAATATGAAACACCTGAGTATCAGGAGTGGTGCCTGGAATCAGGACACCTATCTCCCTCAGTTGACAAGTAGTCGTACTCTTGCTGATGGTCTTTTTCTGGTCTAGTGAATCTTCTTTATTTTCCCACATGATGCCAATCAGAAGAGGTCAGAGGCCAGAAAATGCTGTGATGCTCTTGTGGGCAGGTAAAGGTGCTTGTCTCTTGGTTGCAGAGAGAGCTAAAAGACGGTGCCCAGCTTCCTGAGGGAGCCAGGAAGATTGCTGTGTAGGGCTTGCTGTTACCTCTGCTGTGTCAGCTTTGAAAGTGGGCTTAAGTTCTCTTCATCAGTGAAACAATTTCTATTTCTTTGGCTTTTCTCCCAAGGCTTCCATGAGGGATATCATTCGCTTCTGTGAAGTCCTCAGATGCTAGCAGGAGATGTGACCTCAATGTTACCATAATTTATTGCCTTCACTAGTCATGGAAGAGCTGTGGGAATTCCCTAAACCACTGACCACTGGCCTTTGGAAGGGTGTAGGGTGTGCTGGGGGAAGGCTTTGCACATCTACCCTTCCTTACTCTGCCACTAGCTGGGGTGGGAGCCTGGGCACCAAGCTGGGTGAACCTCTTCTCTGATGCAGGAAGGCAGTTCCCTTAAGCAGCAAACCAACATCTGTCAGGCACTTCATCTGCAGCTCATAATACTTTATTTTTTCCCCTTTGTTCTCTGCCTTTTATCCTTTGGTGACTTAACAGGCCACCCAAACCAGAGGAGATCCCTGAGTCTTTAGAGCAGGCACTTAGCAGTGTCTTGTGCAGTAGCACAGTATCAGAGGAATGAAATGCTCCCTTGCCTTTGGGGGAAGGAGCAGTAACAATTCTCAGAAGGTTTATTTAAACATGGCTGTTTATTTTTGCTGGAGATTGAGTTACCTTCTCCTTATAGGAGTAATGTTTTTGGAATCCTCCTTGGTTCTTCTGTAATAAATCACAGTTGTCTGAAGGGAAGGAGTGAGGCTCTTTGTCATTTCTCTTTGTTTTTCCTCCACTGGCAAGTGAAGGAAATGCCCCGAGAAGAATCATTTATTATGGACTTGCTTTTGACTTTCTGTTGGCAAGCTCTTGGCATGACACCTAGATAAATTACTGCCCTATCTCTGGGCAGTCCCAGCACAAAGCCACAGCTCCTTTCGTTGTGGATTGGCAGGACCTCTCCTATCGGGCAACACAGAGAATAAAGAAAACAAGAAGAAAGGCTCACAGCTGGATCTCAGCGAGGGTGGCAGGGGTGGAGGGAGGAGACCCTAGGTCCTGTTGTGACCTCAAGCCATATTTTGTCCCAGTCGTTGCCAACAACCACAGGGGCAAAATTTCCTTGCTGGTATTGTGGCTTCTTGCGAATCACAGCCTCGGTTTCTCAGTGTGGGCAAACAACAATGCAAAGTTGCACCCAGGGCTCTTTAATTCTCTGTGAGGGACTGGCATTTGGGCTGGAGCACAGCAAAGGGACCTCAGGGAAGAGTAGGATGATGATGAAGGCTAAGACTTCAAAGAAGTTCTGAAATGGCTCTGACTCTTCTCATGTATTTTTTGTTTTGTTTTGTTTTGTTTTGTTTTTTGGTGAGCAATTTTTCATTGAGATTTGCTGCTGTGAGCTAAATTGCTTGGAAGTGTTTGGCTGATAGAACAACTGGAACTGGTAATCTCCAGCATCTAACAGGCTCTATTAGGGTGATTATTTTTCACTTATGTTGTTTTTTTCTATCACCCCTTGCTTTTCTCCAAGAAACTCTGAAGAGCTTTTACAAAGCACAACTGGCTTTTGCATACTTGTGAATATGTACAGCTAGATAAACCAAGGCTGTGTCAGTAGGACAGGATCAGATAGTGCATCAGCAAGTGGGCAAAGGCAGAGTGAAAAAAATAGGGTGAAGACCTGCCTGGAACAAAGTCCTTGGAAATTCTATAATTTAAAGTCTAATTTCCTAGGGAAATCAGCTCTCTGGTACTCATCTCTATAGCCCTGACCACAGAATCCCAGCATCCCAGCATGGTGGAGGTTGGAAGGCACCTCTGGGGATCATCTTGTCCACCCCCCCCTGCTAAAGCAGGGTCATCCAGAGCAGGTTGCTTGGGATCACAATGTTCAGGTGGGTTTGGAATCTCTCCAGAGAAGGAGACTCCACAACCTCTCTGGGTATCCCGCTCCGGGGCTCTGGTATCTGAAATAAAGAAGTTTTTCCTCATGTTCACTTCTTTAAGGATTAAGACAGAACAGTGCTGGGAGATAAAGCTACAAATAAATGTCTGCAAGGTGGCAGAAGTGGAGAAGACCCCACCACCACTGAGCAGCATTAATGTGGTAGGAACACCTTTATTTGGAACACTTGGCAGGCTCATTTTGATGGTGAGTGCTCTTTCTACTGAGCAGGTTTGCGTCAGCTACCTCTATTGGAGCCCTAAATATTATTAATAATAGAATCATAGAATCATAGAATGGTAAGGTTGGAAGGGACATCAAGGATCATCTAGTTCCAACCCCCTGCCATAGGCAGGGACACCTCCCACTAGTACAGCTCACTCAAGCCCTTGTCCAACCTGGCCTTGAACCCCTCCAGGGAGGGAGCAGCCACAACCTCCCTGGGCAACCTGTGCCAGTGTCTCACCACCCTCATTGTAAATAACTTCCTCCTGACATCCAGTCTAAAGCTCCCCTTTGCCAGTTTAAACTCATTGCCTCTGGTCTTGTCATTACAAGACCTTGTAAATAGTCCCTCCCCAGGCTTCCTGTATGTCCCCTTCAGATACTGGAAGGATTAATGATTTGACTTATTGNAGGTGTCCCTGCCTGTGTCAGGGGGTTGGAGCTAGATGTTCCTTGAGGTCCCTTCCAACCTTACTATTCTATGATTCTATGATCTTAGAGGTCTCTTCCAATCTAAACGATTCTGTGATTCTATTTTTAGACTTTTTTTTCTGAGCATCTTGGTGCAAAGGCATTGTACTTAGAGCAGCATTCACCCACGAGGATAATGTATATTGCACTCACTAGGTTGTAGCCAGACCAACCTTGAATGCAGCCATGTGGCAGAGCTGAGCAAATTCTGAAGAAAATAAAAAAGGTAGAGTTATTTCAGGCTTTGCAAGACAGGAAACGGAAGGTTATTCCTCATTTTCAACCTCCATCTCTCCTTGTTGGGCTTTAGGATTTACAAGAATTTAGAGGAAGTATGGTTCAGCAAAAGTATTTCCCCAGACCAGATGATGCTGATTCTTTGGTCTCCTTTAAAAATATTATAAGAAACTTCATCGGACCATGAAGCTCAGAATGTCAATTTAGAGTCTTACACAAATAATCCAGGTTTTGGGGCTCTTGTCATGCTAAGTGGATTCTTTGGCATCAGCTGGTTTTATTATGGATGGAGCCGCAGCAGAACCACATTAGAAAAGGATATTGTTACAACACTTTCAGTATCAACAATGCTACTTGGAGAGGGAATAATGTGTTCCAGATGGCTATTAAGAATGCCTGTCCTTTATAGAGGGGATTTTCTTTGTGGCTGTTGTTTAGTTCATTTATTCTGATAAAATTTGGGATAATTTAAAGTCCTGTCAAATAGTCAGTAAACAAGAAGATCAGGTTATTCACAGCACAGGCAATCTAAAAGGCCATCCTCATTTGATTTAATTAGGTGGCTTTTCATATTGGTTTTATTTCTTTTATGTCAAGTATTTTACCTCATTTTTCTTGATGAATCATAGAATCATCATAGAATCATGGAATGGTAAGGTTGGAAGGGACCTCAAGGATCATCTAGTTCCAACCTCCTGCCATAGGCAGGGACACCTCCCACTAGTACAGCTCACTCAAGCCCTTGTCCAACCTGGTCTTGAACCCCTCCAGGGAGGGAGCAGCCACAACCTCCCTGGGCAACCTGTGCCAGTGTCTCATCAAAGAAAGAGAAGGTAGAGTACAGTTAGAGCAGACATCAGAACTGCTGGGTTGTAACAGAGCTTTTCCACACCAATGGCAAGTGACAGGAGCACAGCTACCTGTGTAACTAAGAGGGTGTAATGATAGCCATGAATGTAACAGATGACATTTGGAGGAGCTCGAATAAACAAATCCCAAATGGTGCCAAATACCACACCAACAGTTCTCACAAGACCCATGCATAAGTCAGTGTGCTGGTTTGAGGCTAATTGGAATATTTTAATGAAAAAAATGTTATTATAGGCTGTGGAAAGAAAATGATGGTGAGGTCTGCTTCACTCATAGGGTTGCTCAGATGTATAAGAACAAGAACACAAACATAGATAAGATACACATTCAGAGTCTTGTCTCTGCCTTTCTGGGAGCTTCTGGCCTCTCTGCTGAATAACCTAACTAACCACTCTGCTTCTAACCCCCCTTGCCCATCCTCCAAACTCATCTTGTACGTAAGCCAGACCCTGGGGTAAGGTAGAAGGGTGGGGAGAAGGTGGAAGGGTGGTTGGGAGTCCCTCCTGGGGACTCTGATTTCTGGGAGGGGTGTTGTGTTTCTGTATTGCCTTTAACTTGTATATTTCTGTAAATATTCCTGTCTGTTTTGTACATCTCTGCTTGTATATTGTGCTAAGCTGTAAATACAGCTTCAGTCCTTAACTTCCAGCCAGCTGAGTCTAGTCTGGGGGATTTTACAAAGTTGGGGGGGGGGGGCAGGGAACTCCCAAACCATCACAGTCAGGCACCAAACTGGAGCTGAGCAGTTTGAAATGAAATTAAAAAGATTTTAAAAAATCACCTTTTCTGTCCTGCTGAAGATATTTGAGGGAAGTCTACCTGCTCTTAGGTCAAACTAAAGTTACTGCAAGCTTACAGGAGCTTGGTTGCTACAGGCTCTCAATAACCATTCCTCTGTGTGCTCCTCCTTTGTGCTGGTGCTTTGGTAACACTGCTGGTCTCTATAACACTGAGGAGGACACACATCTCCTTTCCATCACTGATCTGCTTCTGTTTAAATTACCCTGCACACAAGGAGCAGCAGGTAACTCGAGACTGAACCATCCCGGGATGGTGCAGATGAGCAGCAGTGCAGGTACAATATTACCTGAGCAGTCTTGCACAGGACATTTCCCTCTAATCTCACTCTGGCTTTCTCCTATGGCAGGGATTTCTGTCCATGGTTTCATGCCTGTCTCTGGGCACAACAGCATGAACAAAGGCTGTTGTGATGTGCCTCAGCTTTTTAATTGTCTGTTTTTCTTAAGACTTGCTGTATCTGGGCTTTTCCCCAGCTTCTCCTTAGGCTGTTGCTTAGGTCCTTTGAATCAGGTATTCACAGGTCCCCAGGGGCACTGGTAAGTGTGAGGCCTGGGGACATCAGTGGAGCTTGGACTAGCTGAATCTGGATGTGGATTGTGGTAAGCAAAGGCCATGGTGATGTCCACAGAGCTCAATGCACATCCCTGCTCTCTGCAGCTCCCTCTCCACCATTCCCAGCACCATCCACCCTTCTCTCCAGCCACCAGATTTTCTCGCTCAAGACTTCATTTTGCTTTAGTGTGTTTCTCCAGCAGGCATTAGTTAAGCCACTCACTGAGAGGCTTTTGAAGACATTCCCCAGAGCTGGAGGCTGCTGAGCATCAAGCAGTAGAACAGCTCGAGGAGGTTTATTAGTCCTGGATGACCAGATTTCTGTTTCATATTTGAAATAGATCTGCAGCTGGTTGGTTAACAAAATATTATGCTCAGGATAACTACCTGAATCACCTTGCCAAGCCAAAGAGTCATAGTAGGGTTCCAGAAAAGCCAATATTAAATCCAGAGACATCAACATTAGTGAAGTAGAACTAAATTATCTCCAGCTGGCTCTGGCTCTCGCCTGGGGCACAGAAGTAAGTAGCTCCCTTGAAAAGAAGTAAAGATGAAGGCTGCATTAATGAGGACCATAACAAAGCTTGTACCTCAGGTCATGTTCTTTATCCAGCCCTGTCATTCAGTCAGTGACAATTTCTCATCTCCCATCACTGGCCCTCCAGCCTTTCCACCAAAGCCACATTTCCTTGGTGGTGAGGACAGCCAGTCCTGCTGTTAGTGCATTGGAGACACAAGCTGCTGCTTCAGCTTCCAGAGCTGGCTTGGTTGAGGTGACAAGCAGAGACCCTTTGAAGCTGATGTTGCTCTTGATTCAATTAGCTGGTTTTAACTGCTAATTACATGTTTAGCACAATCACAGCTCACTGCCAAATGATTCTGTCCTCACTGGCCAGGATAACTGAGTGTGAGTCTTGAAATGTGCAGGGGAAAACGGCAGGGAAACATTGACCTTGGCTCTCTGCTAAATGTGGTTTAGAAAAGCAGTGTATGGGCAGATTAAAAGTCATCCTTAACTTTACCTGGACATACAGAAACCTTCACTGTTTCTTATAACAAAAGTGTTTCTTATAACAAAAATGTTCCTTACAACAAAAGGGCTGAGAGGAAATGAGGATTTGAGAAAAGGGCTGTTCACTGCTGTGACATGTAAGTTCTGCTCTCACATATACCACCCTGGTGCCACTATTATTTTTAGCTGGCATCTGTAGGGTCTCTGGAAAACACCATTTGCCTTATGAGTACAAATAACCATATCAAAGATGTCTGTATTTACTGATGCTTCACTTCTGATTAGAGAGCTTTTCCTTTTCCTGAAAGTTTCACAAACTCCAAAGGTCCACCAGGAGCAATGCATTGGGGGAAGAGCTGTATGAGAGGCTTTACTACTTGAATGATGACATGAAGGAAGCTAGGAGAAGCTTCCTAACCATGCACAAAGGTGCAGGAAGATATAGCTGGTGATAAAAGCACCACACTGGTGCAGAACTTTAGTGTACTTTTGGGCAAAGTGAAGATGGGTATAATGAAGCATGGAAAAACATCTGTTTAGCTGGCTGGGATCATGGGGCGAGTAATTATCCCTGTGGGAGGATAGCAGGTGGATTAGTTACTGGGCTGCATCTGCAGTAAGCAATTAAAGGAAAACATCTGTTTCACATCACCCATTCTTTTCCAGGATACTCCTCCCGTTTGTCTCCCTGATACTGCAACCTGAAGACCATTCATGTCTCTAATGAGGCTGTGCAAACATCATGTGTTCCTCTGTGGAAAGAAGTGGAGATGGCCAGGAGCAACAGGACACAGTAAGTAACATCTGGAAACATCTCCTGACTCTCTTATTTTCTATTAGATTCTGCCTTGTTCCAACTCCAGATTGAATCTTTTTCCAGTGACTGGAGAACAGCCCTGAAGGTGTAGCAAATAGATGGAGGAGCCAGCTGTTAAGTGACTCATAATATCTCTGCTGCCATCTTGAGTAAGAGGGAAGCCTGAGCATCAGATCAACATTTCACTGGCTGATCAAGTTGCTCAAAGTGGATTTGGTTAAATCAGCCAGGCCAAACTGATAGCTGATGGGAAATGTGTTGTAAAGTGTCTTTGCACCAGGAATGCTTGCCATGTCCAGCAGCATTTCAGGGTACCTGTGCCCCAGGCTGAGTGTCACTTTGCAAGGGAAAACTGATGGCAAACAAGGTGTGAAAGCTGCACTTTGGGTGGTGTTTGATTATTTATTTATTTATTTATTTTATTTATTTATTTATTTATTTATTCTTTGTATGCTTGCCTCTTGCATTATTACAAAAAGGATTTCTTTATGTTCTGGGTGGATTGAGTGAGTAAATCACAGAATAAATCACAGCCAAAGGTTAAGGATTGTCCTGCTAGAAACATAAGGTCTAATAACAAATCTCACTTTAAATATATCAGAAATAGGAAGTTGTAGTGTCCAGGAAAGCTACTGAAAACCCACCTGGATGTGATCCTGGACAACCTGCTCTGGGTGACCCTGCTCTAGCAGTGGGGCTTGGACTAGATGATCTCCAGAGATCCCTTCCAATCCCTATCATTTTGTGATTCTGTGATTTAATTCTGTTCAGAATTATGGTAAATCCAGAATAACCCTGCTCTGGGCGAGCTCCTTTCAGTAGTGCTGGTATTCATCTATGTGCTTAAGAGAAAGATTTCCCTTCCCAGTTTTGGTAATTTCCCACTGGATTAAGCTAGCCAGTAGCCTGAATCTAGTTGTCCAGAGAGGATAATGATGTGTAGTGATCTGACTTCTACAAACAAAGGCATAAAAATAATTTTTGATTATGTGGACTTCATTATTTAGTACACCCAGCTGCTCTTGGCTTGAGTAAAGATTGTTTTCTCTGAAAGTTCCTTACCATGACTGCCCTTCTCTGGGATTTATTTTTCAATTAAGATTCTGTAAAAAGATGAAATATACTTGAGCAGAAGTGGGGGACATAGCAACACATACCAGAGTGTCATCTACTGTGCAGGCAGCAAAGGTTGGTTTGTTTCTTAATGTCTGTGTGATCTGGTATAGGTGATCCTGCTCTGGCAGGGAGGTTGGACTAGATGATGATGCTCCCTCCCTGGAGGTGTTCAAGGCCAGGTTGGACGAGGCCTTGAGTAACCTGTGCTAGTGGCAGGTGTCTCTGCCTATGGCAGGAGGTTGGAACTAGATGATCCTTGAGGTCTCCTTCCAACCTTACCATTCTATGATTCTATGATGTGGTATAGGTGATCCTGCTCTGGAGGTTGGGCTAGATGATGTGGTATAGGTGATCCTGCTCTGGAGGTTGGACTAGATGATGTGGTATAGGTGATCCTGCTCTGGAGCTTGGACTAAATGATGTGGTATAGGTGATCCTGCTCTGGAGCTTGGACTAGATGATGTGGTATAGGTGATCCTGCTCTGGCAGGGAGGTTGGACTAGATGATCTTTCAAGGTCTCTTCCAGCCCTTGATATTCTGTGATTTTGTCTTGAGGTAGATTCATCTGTCAGTTACACCAGTATGCAAATTGGAATAACTCAGTTTTGTAAAGTGATGTATCCATTCCCTTTTGGTGTGGCAAAAAGTAACACATTGCACCCTTCTTTAATTTATAGTACAACTAAATTGCTACTTAAGCAACATTAAAGCTCTTTTTGTCTAATCTCTGCTTTATAGATTAAAATACAAAGATTTCCAGGCCAAGGAAAATTCATTAAAGGAGGCTGTTGTCTTTTGGATGTGTTTGCATTTGTCTTTTGGATGTGTTTGCATTGATCCTCTTAAAAACCACACAAACATCCCAAAATGTAGTTAGCCTTGCATATTTGAAGCAGAAAAATGAACCAAAAACCTGTGAGATCTGAAATTCAGGTGCACTTTATAACACAGTGGTATGAGCCAGTGGGAAAGACATGCATGTGGGACTGAGCAGATGTGGCCTCTGTTTTCACTCCTCAGTTTTCCTTCCTACCTCTTAGCTCAAGCTGCACCATGGGAGGTTTAGAGCGGTCAGGTATTGGAACAGGCTGCCCAGGCAAGTGGTGGAGTCACCATCCCTGGAGGTGTTCATACAACATGTGGACATGGCACTTTGGGACATGGTTTAGTGGGCATGGTGATGTTGAGTTAATGGTTGGACTTCATGATGCAGGAGTGTTTTCCAACTCAAATAATTCTATGAATCTCTTCTATTTATTTTAAGTAGAGACTGTTTCTTACTGCGTTTCTGAACAGCACCTACTCTAGAAGCATCTATCCCTTAAGTGTTGCTGGATAAATAAGAGCAAGAAAAAGATTTTTTCCCCGTGCTAATATTTCATTGGTGCTTTTATTCAGAATTTTGGCCCAGAGCAAAGTGTAATTGGCAAGCAGCTTTTGACTTAGAAGGCCACAATGACCTATTTCATCAGGGGACGATGGAATAACAAACCCATGTAACGCTCTAAACAAAATTGAAATCAGAAGCAAAGCCTGGGTTTGAGAGCTCCTCCAGGATTTAAAGCTGGTTTCTCCCTTCTCCTCCTGAAATATCTGGGGAATAAAACCCAAACAAACAGAAGGACAGAGATGAGGTTATACACATGGCAGTGGAAAACATAGTTGTATTACTAGGAGTGTGTTATGATAGAATCTTATGATGTTTTGGGTTGTAAGTGACCTTTAAAGGGCATCTATTCCAACTCCCTGCAGTCAGCAGGAACATCTTCAGCTAGATCAGGTTGCTCAGAACCCCAGACAACCTGATCTGGAATGGTTCCAGGGATGGGGCATCTACCATCCCTCTGGGCAATCTGTGCTGGTGTCTTGCCATCCTTGGTGTAAAATATTTCTTCTTTCTATTGAGTCTGAATCTTCCTCGTTTAGTTTAAAATCATCACCCTTTGCCCTGTCACAAGAGGCCCTATCTTTCTGATTGACCCCTTTAAATACTGAAAAGCCACAAGAAGGCCTCCCTGGAGCCTTCTCTGCTCCAGCTGAAAAACCCCAACTCTCTCAGCCTCTCATTACAGCTTAGGGATTCCAGCCCTCACATCACTGTTGTACCCCCTCTCCAAGTGACTCATGTCTTAATGTTCATATGGTCTTTCTGCACTAAGTGGATCAGATTTTGATCTGCAAACCCCTCCTGATTTCAGTGCTGCTCCCTAACAGAAGAACTGATTCAGTATGCCCACCAGGCACGTAAATTGATACATGACATAAAAATGCATCTTGGATCTGTCCCTGATGCTGTGACATTTGCTACACATTGGGGTTCAGAAGATTTGGTAAAAACTCTGCTTTGAGGGAATTTTGACATTGGGACAACCTGTGAATGAGGTAAAAAAAAAAAAAAAAAAAAAAGGCAGATTAGGCCTTTTGCTGGTCAACTCCAATTTCTAAATAATTCATTTGATGTCCTCCACACTTGAAGATATGAAATTGGTCTAATTAAAGACAGATGTGCAAAATACAGCCTATATGATGGATATAAGGAAAACACACTTTTCCATGTGAGTGGCAAAGCCCACAGCCACAAATACCCTCTCCAGTCTGCTTACCTCAAAAATGTATTCACAAATATTATTCATCTCAGTGGTCTGCAGAGAGTTATCAGGGGTTAGAGCATCCTGAAAACATCTGTGAAATGAGGAGGTTTGTGTATGTGTGCGTTTGTCACTCAGTAAACAGTCACTTTTGCTGTAGCTACTCGTCTAAGAGAGCAGCAATTATGAGTAAAGTAGTCTGGAAGAGACTCAAGTGTTCAAAAATGGATATTATGGGGAAAATATAACTTGATGTTTACAATCTCTCCAACTTAAAGTCATAAAAAGGATCTTTTCAGCGTGCCAGTATGTCTCTTACCGCTTCTTTGTGGGCGAAGCTTTCAGAAAGCAAAATCAGTCTGAATTTGCCCCAAATACTTCTAAAATAGCTTCACATTTTGGATGAGGGAAGCAGAATATATCCACTTATAGATGAATCCAGAAACCCTGAGACTCCAGGAATTGAGTAAGAGGTATTTTGTACTCGATTTGGATGAACAACCACTTCTTGGTTTGTGGATGTTGTGGATCAGTATGTCAGATCAGATTTCTCCATGGTCATCAAGGCATTTTAGAAGGATATGTCTATTAGAAAGGGTAGGGGGAGGAGAAGTAAAAGTCCCCGTGGGATGTAAAACTGACAGCTTGTTAGAGGTGATAGCTCTGCTGCTGAAAGCTGCTAAGGGTGCAAATAGTCACCCCCAACCAATGCCAGCAATTCCTTCCCTCACTCGGAGAGAATGGAGTACTACTGCTGATGCTGCTCAGAGCTTTGGCTCGTGAAGGAACCCAAGGATAAGCTACTGAATGGCAGAGTTGGATTAAAGATTTGCTGATGATTCTCCTTTTCTCTCTTCAGTGTCTAGCTGGGATGGATGTGGTATGATGACTGTGGGTGCACAATTGTAAAGCAGAGGCAGGCAGTGATTCCTAGGAACTTCTGGGTTTTGTCATCTGACCTAAAACCAGATAACATGTGGGCTGCTCCTGTGCCTCAGCTCTCTAGACTAAACCATCTTTACCTACTGACTTTCTCATTTCTCTTTTAGACTTATCCCTTTGATGTTATCCATTAGGACTCATAGATATTATCACCAAAGCCTCATTAATTTTGATATGAAAATCATTCCAGGTAATCTATCATTAAAAAAAAAAAAAAAAAGAATAATAAATATTTCTTTAGCTTATTCCATCTTTCAGCTCTCCAGTTCCCTGTATGAATGGAAAGATTTTCTCCAGAGCACTCCACACAGCTGGAGGTTTTTCCTTCTAACTCTGATGCTGTAAGAAGATCTTTGTGCAAGAGCTGCAAGATCAGATGTGCAAATATATTTATGGGATTATTGCAGCTAAAGTGAACTTGCCCTGGCTTTGCTGAAGTGGTTTGTCTTCTGCCCTTTCTCAGCTTCTTATATTTGCACTTGGTTTGCTTTGAAGGCAACACTGAAAGGAGTAATTTTGAGGAATTCCCTATTTTTCCTGACCTATGAATTTGTCTCAAGAACAGCAACACTAAAAAACCTGAGGGGCAAGAACAGAAATCAAAACTACCCAATAAAATGCTGCACATTTTCCCTGGTGGGAACTGCTTTCAGCTCCTCCATTTAGCACAACGCCGATGACAATTCACATCGTCGCAAAGGCCAACTCACTCTTGGTGCCCCTCTGGAATGGAGCCAAGTTCTGTTGTTTATC
Source organism: Ramphastos sulfuratus (assembly GCA_013399055.1). NCBI lineage: Eukaryota > Metazoa > Chordata > Aves > Piciformes > Ramphastidae > Ramphastos > Ramphastos sulfuratus. The sequence continues at coordinate 31,179 of WBNM01031205.1, read as the reverse complement.
TCATGTAACAAAAATGCAATGTGAAGATACAGAGGGCAATGGCTGACAAGAAGCTGGCTACTGGAAAAGGTGCATTTGGCTGAATTTTGAATCTTCACAGTGGCAAAATTTGATGTAGATTCCACCATGGAAGTCTTAAAACGCAAAAGAGGAATATGGCAGGGAGTTGGAACTAAATGATCCTTGAGGTCCCTTCCAACCTTGCCATTCTATGATTCTATAAAGGAACAAGGTGAATGCTTGCAGATGCAGAACTATGAATTTGTGAAATCCAAACAGAAATCTAAGTTTAGAGCTAATTTCTGGGAGTGTAAGATGTTACACTTTAAGATATCTGAGCATGACTTTGATAGAAAAGACCTTAAAAAGAGTATCTATACGACAGAAAACAGCTTACAAAAGAATAAAGGCATCCCCTAGAATAGAAAGAACAACAGCACCGTAAAGCACTCATCATGCTTTCAGTGTGAAGTGAGAGTTTGCACTCCTAGCCTCCCACGCTGGATCTGGGTCCTGAATAGCATCTCTGTTTTCTCTTCAGCCGAGCTAATGACAGTTCTGAAGAAGTGTCAACACTGCAACTGAGAAGGCTGGAAGCAGCGGGAGTGCGGCCCGCAGGGGAGATGGGTGTCACAGCAAATACACTTTTCAAGGTTGGTTGCTCCTGACTAATGGCATGGTGCTTTCAGCAAGAAAAGCCAAAACCTTGCCCACAGCCACTGAAGGGCTCCAGATGAGTCCCATGCTCACTCCAAGTGGCAGCTGGTGCGGTAATGCCACTTTCCTCTCCCTGGCTCCCAGCCCCAGTTCAGTTTTGAGTATTTGCTTTAGTCATAGGTTGCTGTCACACCTGGCTGAGCAATCCAGCCCAATTCTTGATGGCTCTGTGTGTCATTTCCTCTGCTGACAGGGGGATTTAATTTTATGTGAGTTCATCTTCCAAAAAAACTGCAGGTTGAGTGTAGGTGACCTATGCCCCACATGTGCTCCGTTTGCTATGCAATTCCTCCCTGATCCCTAGGAGATCTGTGTCAGTTTGAGGATGAATCATACTCTAGACATAGGATGAGAGGAAATTACCTCAAGTTGCACCAGGGGAGGTTTAGGTTGGACATCAGGAAAAATTTCTTCCTCAAAAGGGTTTTCAAGCCCTTGAACAGGCTGCCCATGGAAGTGGAGGACTCACCATCTCTGGGGGGATTTGAAAGATGTGTAGATGTGACACTCTGGGACATGATTTAGTGGTCAGACTTGATGATCTTAAAGGTATTTTCCAACCTAAATGGTTCTATGACATGCCAAGTTTTCTTTCACTGATGTTTCCAGTTCAGATACGAAGTCTTAGCCTGAGAAGATGAAAATTAGGATGGAGGTAGATGGTGACCTGGAATAGGTGGTCTTGCTGCAATCTCTTATTTCTCTGAGAGGCATAAATCTGGACAAGCAAGTGGGGAGCATCTCAGCCCAAGGGCAATGAGCTGGATGAAGGACAGGAAGGTTGGATACCTTTGGTTTTCTTCACACATTTTGATTGTCTGCACAACATGTTCCAATGTGTGTTTGCTGCTTTCCATTCAGAGATGTATATGTTGACAGGTTGGAGGCTTCATGGGTTGGATTGGACAAAGCCAAAGCAGAGATCAGCCCAAAGTCTTGTTGTTATTTGAGTCTGGTTTTTCCCATGGTAAGCCCAGCCTGGGAAAGGCTCACATGGAGTCAAAGCCATCTTTGAAGAAAACAAATGGAAGTGGAGCACTTCCCTGCCAGAGAGTGAAAGACTGTAAGAAGTCTCATCTGTGGAACACTTCACTGATTCTGGTGAGTGAACTGGAGCTTCACAAGCATGTTAATGCTTTTGTGAGTTGATGGTGCTAGACATGATCTATTCTGAAAATCTTATCTTTTCAAACAAAACGTGTTGGGTTTGTTACCTGGGACTTTGCTATAGAAGGTAAAATAAAGCTGATTATGTCATTTGAGATCTCAGCCACATGCACTGAGCAGAAAGCAAGCTGCTGAGAATCCCAACCTTAGATGAGAACCTAGTGCCATGATTGATGTTTGCAAGCAAAGATAAGAACCAAGATGNGGTGTCCCTGCCTATGGCAGGGGGTTGGAACTAAATGATATTTGAGGTCCCTTCCAACCTTACCATTCTATGATTCTATGATTCTTTGTCTTACTTCTGTCCTTTAGGTATTCTTCATTTCGTTCGTTGCTAAATATTTTCATTTCCCTCCCTCCTTCTGCACCTTTCAAAGTTCCATTACAAATGAGAAGTATTTAAGTTTGTTACTCTTTTTTTTCTTTTTCAATCATAACTTCAGGTGTTGATCTGTGATTTCTTTCAGGAAAGGAAAAGAAACACAAAGTCCTCTGAGAGTTCCCCAAGGAATACCCACTGATAGAGCTATTTGCTGACGTGAGGAAAAATATTTAGTTTCAGAAATATTGCAGGCATTTCCTCTGAGAACTTACTCCTGCTTATGGCAAACAAAGAAGAGAAGTTCAAAGTGGTGTGTACAGGCATCAGATGTTTGTTATGAGACATTTGCCAAGAAGAAAGAGGTTTGCAAAGGGCATCAGCCTCCAGGAGACCCCATGCAGACTGGGAGATGAGGTTTAACTCAGATTTTACCCAGGTGTCCAAAAACCAGGGGATTTATTTCTAAACCACCAGTGGCTACGTGAAGATCTCTTTGCAAGCACAGTTGTGACTCCCAGTGGGAGCTCCTGGTTTTCAACAGGTCTGAAATTCAGGCTCTTTCTGTTTTAGCAACCTAAATGAACACTTAGCACTTCTGAAATGCTGGCCTTGGCCAAAAGCACTGCAGCCAAGAACTAAAGTTCTATGAACTCGAAAAGAACAAGGTATCACATTAACCTTTGATTATCAGAAGAATGTAAAGCATCTTAGATTTATTCCCCAAGCTCAATTCAGTTTTCATATGCACTGAACAGCCAGTACACCAGTGAAATAACTGGGAAGTTCATGAAGCAGCCAGCTTGAAGTCATTGCTGGCAGTAGGGTCTTTGTGTGATTCGTGCCTGGTAGTTTGTAAAGATCAGAATCCATCATTCAAACCTGATGGGGAAAAAAAAAAAAAAAAAAAAAAAAAAAATTTTCAATGTGTTTTTCTTTTTTTTAAAGATTTTTGTTGGTGTTTTTAAAATAATATTAGAAGAATTTCTTCAGCATAACGATTGGAGCTTGCTTAATTTTCTATTTTCCCCAAAGGGTTGCTATGGAAGATTGACTCTGATTCATCTGAAAGCAAAATGAGCAAATGCTAAATGAATGCATTTGGCAGCAGTAAAGAAAATAACTTAGTCTGGAGATAAATGAGGTGAAAGTCCTGATCCTCATGTCTCTTGCTTTTCTCCTCACCATCCTTCTTTATGATAGAATCATATAATCATAGAATGGTAAGGTTGGAAGGGACCTCAAGGATCATCTAGTTCCAACCCCTTGCCATAGGCAGGGACACCTCCCACTAGTACAGCTCACTCAAGGCCTCATCCAACCTGGCCTTGAACACCTCCAAGGAGGGAGCAGCCACAACCTCCCTGGGGAACCTGTGCCAGTGTCTCACCACCCTCACTGCAAAGAACTTCCTCCTAACATCCAGCTTAAATCTCCCCTCTGCCAGTTTAAACCCATTGCGCCTTGTCATTGCAAGACCATTGCAAGAGGTAATGTTATCCTATGCCCATCAAGGCATTGTCCCTTATGTCATGTCATGTCCACCATGGGACTTGAAGAAGGCTGTATGGTTAGTGCCATCCTGTTGGAGATGCCACCAAGTCATCCTGGAGAAAAGCCTATGTCCATACTCAGATTTTGATCACCACCTCAGAGCATGACTCAAGACTACTCTAGAAATTTCATACATCTAAACAAGCCCAGATTTGGTGAGTTTGGACTCTAAAGCATCTCTGCCATGTCTGGAGGTCTCTGAGGCATAACTACCAATGGCTGTGTTTCCAGCAGGGGATGAAACAAGCTAATGCAAAGCTGCCACCAAGCCAAACCCAAGATGTCTTGAGGGGTTTGGGTAACTCTTTTTTTGGGGGGTACATGTTGTTTCTTGGGCAGTTGCTGTTAACTTTAATGGGAATGATGTTAGATGGGGGGTGAAAGGGCCTTTTGGAGACCATAGAGGAACAAGCAGTGAGTAAGGTTGAAGTCACATCTCATTTCCCTTTCCTTGTTCACACAGCTTCTCCACAGCACTGGAAGAAATAAATTGTACAGCTTTGACTTGACTAGTGAAGTAATCTGTCTCTGCTGGATTCCCATCTACTGAGAGATTGGAGGGGCTGGAACTGCTGGTGAACCATATGGCTGTGCCCAGCACTGCAGGATGCTGAGTGACCTCCACAGTCAGTCCTGCGACCTTCAGCTTAGGCTGCCATGATGTTGACACTCCTAACGGGGACCTGCATGACTGTCCTGTTCTTCAAACATGCAGCAAGTTGGAAACACAGCAGATCTATTGGCCTGATGCTTTTTGGGAAAACAGAAAGACACAACTCAAGTACGTGAAGGGGACCTACAGGAGGGCTGGGGAGGGACTATTATCAGATCAGAGGGCTGCAGCAGCTCTCCTATGAGGACAGGCTGAGAGAGTTGGGGCTCTTCAGCCTGAAGAAGAGAAGGCTTCAAGGAGACCTTAGAGTAGCCTTCCAGTATCTGAAGGGGGCCTACAGGAAGGCTGGGGAGAGACTATTTATAAGGTCTTGCAATGACAGGACAAGGGGCAATGGGTTTAAACTGGCAGAGGGAGACTTAAACTGGATGTTAGGAGGAAGTTCTTTGCAGTGAGGGTGGTGAGGCACTGGCACAGGTTGCCCAGGGAGGTTGTGGCTGCTCCCTCCCTGGAGGTGTTCAAGGCCAGGTTGGAGGAGGCCTTGAGTGACCTGTACTAGTGGGAGGTGTCCCTGCCTATGGCAGGGGGTTGGAACTAGATGATCCTTGAGGTCCCTTCCAACCTTACCATTCTATGATTCTATGATTTACAAGCTGTTGTAATGACAGGACGAGGTGTAATGGGTTTAAACTGGCAGAGGGGAGATTTAAACTGGGTGTTAGGAAGAAGTTCTTTACACTGAGGGTGGTGAAATTAAGGACACAATGGCAGAGAGCAGATACTATGGCAGAGCACATTGTGTCACCTGCTCATCTCCTTTTATCAATAGGAGGAAGTTCTTTCCAGTGAGGGTGGTGAAACACTGGCACAGGTTGCCCAGGGAGGTTGTGGCTGCTCCCTCCCTGGAGATGTTCAAGGCCAGGTTGGAGGAGGCCTTGAGTGAGCTGTACTAGTGGGAGGTGTCCCTGCCTATGGCAGGGGGTTGGAACTAGATGATCTTTGAGGTCCCTTCCAACCTAAACCATTCTATGAAATATCTTAAACTGTCTTATCATTACACAGGCAACACATTTTTAGGAGATACAGCTGGAAGAAGAAGCAGCTCCTCACTCTGCTGTGGAATATCATCACAAATACCATTCAGTGATATCTATATTCTGTAAGAAATTGCACACAAGGAAGGAGGGAACTGCTTTAATAGACATCTGGTCTAGAAAAAAATTGTCATGTCTGCCTTTGTAATTATATGGTAATGATATGATTTCACCCAACTTTCTAATCTCAGAAGCACACTGTTTCTAATTATACATTACCCAGGAAAAAAGCCTTTCTGGCTTCTGTCTTTCAATTACTGTTTTTATCCAGACACTTTCTCTCTAACTAGGGAATTTTATGGCTACCATTGCTTGTGGTACCTGAGAATCACCTGAATATTGTTGGGTTTATGCTCACTAGTCCTTGCAAGTTCAGCAAAGAGCATAATTATTGCCACACTTCAGATGGAGAAAATCTTCAAAACGGTAGCAGGGCTTTAAAATGGGCTTCTAAGAATAAAAGAAGGAAAGGTCTGTGCCAAAAATACAGTTATTGGCTTAAGTTTGCCTCATCATTTTGCATAGCAACAAGTCCTTTGTTAGGCTTTGGTGTCTCAGAGTCCTTTCTCCATATGCAGCAGAGAATTTCTTCCCTTTAAAACCAGCCTCCAGAGATTGATGTGCAGCTGCCATAGCTTGCAAACATCTTCTCTCACCTCTTACCTTGCCAAAGACACGTTGCTTCTGGTGGCTTGCTCACTGTACTTTGTGTTCTCTCTTAATTAATCAGAGCTCTTATCTTTTCCACACTTAACCTTGTCTAACTTGCATTCCCAAAGCATCCCAATTTTATTTCTAGGAAAAAGTGTGCTGTCTTCTTGAGACCATGTGTTTGTCAGAGCCTGCCATCTCTCCTCTGCATTATGCATCAGAAGCCATACTGATTCATTCTCAGAGAACCATCTCTGAACATACTATTTTTATTAAATATATTTTTTTTGCCTTCTTTCTCCCCTTTCCCCTGCACCCTTCAGCTATTTCCAGGCTTGTTGAGTAAAAAAAAAAAAAGGAAGAAGTGGAAAACATCCTAAAAAGAGGTTTATGTCTATATGGAGGAGGAGTGACAGTGTCACAGGTTAAGGCTGGGAGGCTGGGTAAGCCCCACACAAATGACAGACTCTCTCTGTTAATACCTCTCCTTTCCTCCTTTCCAAAAGGCAAGAGAAAGGTACAAGAGAGAGGCTGACAGGTTGGGAAAGAAACTAAAATGGCTTCAACTGAAACAACAACAATAAAATGAAATAGAAATAAATAGATAAAATCCAATGCTGAACCCAATCCTGGATGGTAATGACATCACTGATGCTGGGGGCAGGCACTGTGTCCCAGCAGAGGATGGGAACAGGATTCAGGAGTGGGATTCTGGAACTGGATTTGGGAACACATGGATCAGGATCAAAGGCAGAACAGACAGAGTCTTCCTCAGATGTGAGTCATTGAAAAAGAGGCTTGACCCTGGTGATCCCTTAGCTTTATACTGAATGTGATGTAGATGGAATGGAATCCCTTTTTGGTCATCTTAGGTCATGTTCCTCCCCACAGATGCACCCCAGTATGGTACACAAGATTTAGCAGTGACCTTTGTCTGCACAGGAGCAAGTCTAAGCAAGAGCTTTTCACACATCAAAGGGAGGTTTCCAAGGGCAGATTTTTGTCTGACGTTCATTTGGGGTCACCTCAAGAGAGATCTCTCCCTACCTCCCTAACTGTTCTGCTCTATCAGGTTAAATCATGAGAAAATTAAGAAAGCAGCTAGAGATTTTTGGTTCTTGACTGGGATGAGTATTCACTTCATTCTGATAATGAACAGGGCTGGGCAGATGTGAAGACACCTCATGGTGAACTTGATTTCTCCTGGTATTAGCGAAGCTCAATTCCAGCTTTGAACAGATCACAGCAGAATTGCATCACTGACTCAGAAAGTGATGTAAGAAAGCAGGGACAGGACAAAGGAGATACTGCTGGACCCTCAGCAAAGCTTCAGTAATCTTCAGAGCTGCTTTTGTGCTGGAGTGGTTTGGAACAGGGCACTGACATCTGTTTGACATGAATAGAAATGCCACATAGTATCACTCCAATACCACCTTCCATAACAAGTCAGTCTTGATTATCAGTATGGATGAGATGTTGAAATCTGGTCCCAAACTATGAAATTTACTCTATAACTCTTTTTTTTTTTCTCCCCAGGAATTCATTCCAGAATGGAAATTGTCTCTGTGCGCTGCCCAGATTTCTTTGGAAATAAGTCTTAACCCTCACTTGGGACTGAGAGATGGAGAGTATCATGGGATGTCTAGAGTCAACAATATTTGGGCAGGAGCTCACATTTCTTCTCTCTGGACCACAGCTGCCCAAAACCATGGTGAATATCCACATGGCTATTTTAGTGGTGAGAACTCCTACCACCATCTCCACCCTCATCCCCTCCAAACACCTAGAATTGTAGAAATGTCACAACTCTGAGCTGCTATAGTAGCAGAGTGCTGAGGCTCAGGCAGGATTATGCTCATGGCTCAGGTCAAAAAAATGTGTCAGATTAATGGGCATAATCAAGACTGCCATTGAGTAAGAGGCAAGAACGACTAATCAGATGCTAACTTAGCTGATGCTGGCATTACTGAAAGCCTGGGGGCATAGTCCAAGGATAAAAACATAATGTCTTATCTAACCAAGGAGTCATTTGTGCACCACTAGTTACAACATGTCCTTAAAAAAAGGAAAGAAGGAAGAGAAAAAATAATATCTATGACACGTGAAATTATTTTATGCCCCAGAAGTGATAAAAAAACCAAGTGAGGTGTTCCTGTACCAAATCTTTATAGGGGAAAAGCCTACTGAGACTTAACCCATTGCATTGTCCACCCTAAGTCCCTAGGATATGGAAAAATCCATTAAAAAAAAAATTAAAAAGTAGAATGGGGATGAACTCAAAATGTGAGTCTATCTAGGACATAGCAAACCTCAGTTCTGGCACATTTCTTGCTATTTGGAGATTGCTAGGATACATGGAGCCTCCCTACTCCTCGGTTCAGTGAGAGTTCAGGCAGTCTGGCAATCCTTTTCTTTTGGCCAAAGATCATTTTCTGGCACCACGTCTCCCTATTTCTCAAGACTCTTCTTTTCCTCCAGATTCAACAGGATGTTGAACTGGATCTGACAGAACAGCTCATGGAAAGGAAAGGCCCTCTGACACAAAACAACGTCACTGGAGAGGGAACTGTAATGTCAGGGAGGGTATCTGGAGGATGAAACCAGGAATAAACCAAACAATGCAATCTCACTTTCCAGTCTTCTGCAGCGCAGCTCATGAGTCTTAGCAAGGAAAGAACTTCTGAGCAAAATTCAGTAAATTAAAAACCAACCACAGGCCTGTGGGGAAAACCTGGAATTGTATTTCCATAATAAGGGCTCTTCCCAGAAAAGGCAGGCATGGGTCAACGTGAAACGCAACACCACACATCTGCAAGGGAGTCTGCCCGCTGCTTCCTTCCAGCCTTTTTCATTTTCATCATTTGCCATCCCTTGAAATCTTCTGCCCTAACAACTGGCGGCCATAACTGAGCTCCTTTCTCAGTGGGAGATTGGGGCTGCCTGAAGTCATAGAATCACAGAATTGTTTAGGTTGGAAAAGACCTCTAAAATCATTGAGTGAAAGAATCAACCTAAGACCACTGTGGCCATTAATGCATGTCCCAAAGTGGCATGAGTCAGAAGAGAGAAGATACAGGTGACAAGGACAGTGGGGGATGGGTAGGAGAAATCACCTCCCTTCTGCCATGAGGACAAATGTAATGAAGCCTCATTTTCTTCTTGCAGTAGTAACTCAAGAAGTGATCCAGTGCGCAGCACTGCTAGTGTCTGATGGCAATGCCTCAGGTTCTCAGTGGTGATCTGTCTTCCTGCTCTTCAGCCAGTAGTGACACCTACTCTGTCTTCACCATCTTCAAGTGGTCTCTTCCCAAGGGCTGGTAGCTGAGCAAGGTGGCATCAGCGTGGGAGTCGTTTTGCACACCCGGCGCCTTGCCTCGGAAGAGCAGCACATGCGTCCGAACGTCTCTTCACAGCCCTTTTCAAAATGTTTGCGCAGGAGCAGCCATAAAATGGGCTCTATTGACCCCAAGATGCAAGCCAAGGCGCTTGAGTCTAGGCCTTATCTACATCATATTATCAGGACCGAGAGAGCGCAGATGCACCCCGGGAAGGGAGGGGACAGCACGCGAGAGGGAACGGCTTCATCCCTTCTCTCCTGGCACGGGGAGGGGACTGTGGGCAGAGCTGGGTAATGATTTGTCATCGCAAGGGCTGGGGTGTCTCTCTTTGTGGAGGAAACCTTGGCCGTGATTGACAGCAGGGCTGGTTTTTTGCCGCTTCCCTTGCCGTTGACAAGTAATAATGAAGCTTTGTCAGCCCATCATGGACATGGATATGCCAGATTATGTCGACTCCTTGGATTCCTCTTACACTATGCTGGAATTTGACAACCTTCGGGTGCTCCCCAATACCACCGGTGAGATTTCTGTTTGCTTCCTCTCGAATAGCCTCTGCTACCTTTTAGAGAGCTGAACAGTTAGGAAAGGCAGGTAGGAGGTGTGGGGCAAAGGGTGGAAGGGATAATATTTAAGCAGCTGACCTGTTGACATGTGTTGCCTCTGCAGTTACGTTTGGGTTGAAACGAGACCTTTTCACTGACTGATCCTTTTCTGAGTTCTTCTTTCCTTTGGTGGGCTGAGTGTCATGTCCTGAAGAGCCCACAAGGTATTGCAAAGATCGGTAGAGCTCTTCATGGTGAGCCAAAGGTTTGTCCCCCAGTATGCCTTAAGAGAGGAGTGATTACCAACATTTCCCCCTTCAGATGTGTATTTCATTCCATATATGCCTTAAGCTCCTATTTAAACCTTGGACAGGAATAAGGTCTCACATGACATTGGTGTATTACTCAGAGAATACACCATGTGCCAAATTTTACTTGTTCCAAAGTAGTTAGGTTGAGGCAAAGGACCCAAATTGTTACTTGTCCTATTTTACACATTTTTGGCTACCTGAATGGTCTAAAAGCCTTTGCAGCACACAAAGAACTCAACTGCAAGGTGTTGGTGCTTATATGCAAAGACTTCCGTGTTGTTCATGTGGTGTTTAGGCTTTGAGTAGTCGAAAGTACTCTGACATGGAGTGAATGCTATTGTGTGAAATTAACTCTTCCCTGAGTGCAAAATAAAGGACATTCTAGTCATACAGAAACCAATAGTGTAATCGGATAGGATTCCAATGTTAGCAATGCCTTTGGAGGGTTTTGGCAGCTCTTCATTTAATTTAAGGATCTTGGTGAAATTAAGATGGGATTTTCACAGTCTCACATTTGCTCCTTAGTCAGCTCGTCAAAAGAAATCAGAGTTTCAGCAGGGCTATCATCTACCATACGAACTGATTAGACTTATTGTTGTGGGACATGGAGGTATGTCAGGAGACAAGAGAAGTTAAAAGGCTCAAAGAAATTTGAGTTTAAAGGTGACTTCAGGAAAAGCTGCCTGCCCCTAAATAAAGGATTTCCAACACGTTTCTCTTTTGCCAGCTCCAGATATGCTGGATCTTACCATTGCAGGAAGGTTTCCATCTGCCACCCTACTCCAGAAATGTTATTTAACACAGATGTTCCTCTTTGTCACTTGCTGCTGAACAACAAGATCATTTTTTTTGTTTGTTTTTTTACTCTCTTGAGTGGCACAATTTCCCTCAAAACTCACCATAACTTTGTGAATTAACTACCAACCCCTCTTTGGGGCTCTCTGTTGTTCGATGCAGTGGAACTGACAGGTTGAGTTTCTTTCTGAAGTTTATCTGGATCAGTATTGTGTTATTTGTCTAGTGGTTAATGAGTAACTGGCTCTCTCAGGAACTAGCTGTTTTGAAATTAGCTTGTTTGTCTTGGGTAAGTGTCCTCTTCTATGGTTTGTAAAAATAACTTAAAAAAAAAGACCTGAAATGTCCATGTGTTGGACATATATTGCTAACCAGATGAGTTTGGTTCCCACAGGTAGCTCGTAACAGTTCACAAAGATACTCTGTAGCTCCAGAAATATGTTTGAAGCTGTTAGAAGCAGTAAATAATCTCATTTCAGGTAGTTTTAAAAGCACACTGGATTGCTTTAGGCTGCATCTATCCCATTATGCAAGATTGAGCTGTATTATTTCCCTGACTAAATCCAGTATTGCCTTCTCTAAACAGCAGCAACAAGGGATACAAGTCTTATTTTAATGGACTCAGGGCTGCTTTGTAAATTCTGAACAATTTTAAAACTTAAAATTAGATTTTTTTTTTTTTCTTCAAATAAGGCCATGCTTTTTAGAAGCCAACTCTTTCCTTCTTTGGAATATTGTTTCATCAGCTTTTTGGATCGATTAATGATATGGAGTACTCCTGGTGTTCAGCTTTCTGCTTTAGGAAGCTGCTATTGTTTTGAGACTTGCCTAGATAGATAGTTTGGGTTTTCCACCTTTTAAGTAGGCCACATTTTCCCAAATATTTGGGGACTAATTAAAAATAAAGAATAGAATCCATTATGGCAGTGAAGGAGGAGGGATTAAACATTGCCTGTTTTTAGTAGGAAGAGCAGCAAAAGAAAATGACCAAAATAATCAATGCTAATCCTGCCTTTCCTTTATAAAATATGTGTCATAACTGCAGGAATTTTCCCATTTTATCCAAACTTGTTTCCTTTACCTTGGCTGGCATTACAAGCCCTATTCTCACTTGGGTTTTATGTGCTGTTAATACCCATCTCCTCTGTCTCTTGTCAGAGTTGTCATTTTGCTTAAAGTTTGAATGGGGCTAATTCTCTATTAGTGTTGAAGAACACATTCTCCCATGGTCTTGCTTGTTCTCCTATCTCAGTGCTCAAACATCATGCTGATCCTTGGGAATTTGGCATGAAACTGGCAAAACACCAGCCCAGCTGCAGTCTGACCCAATTCAGGCCATGAAAAAACCACCAAAGATATTTTGACACTGTTTAATCATCCCTCAGGCTTCTCATGCTTGCGAGGAGCTCTGGTCTTTCTGGCTGGCATTGATACTATAGTATTTGGGAGGACTAAATCAAAGCTGTGTTTTCTATCTCAAAAACTTCCCCTCTATTTGCTGAAAGCTGATAGAGAAACCAGCTGACCTGCACATGATCAGGGTTTCTGTGCTAGTCTTCACTCAGCCCTACATTTGTATGCAGGGGTTTCACAATGCTGGCTTTGGGCACCAAGTTTAACTTGTGTACATGCCCCGAAACCTGCACTTATCATCTCTCCTGGATGATTTACTCTAGGTGATCCTGCTCCAGTAGAGCAGTTGGACTAGATGATCTTCAGAGGTCCCTTCCAACCCCCACCATACTATGACTCTGTGACCTCTTTACACTCTAGCCTAGTACTTGTAATTTGGGAATGTGTTAGCTACAAATTATGTCAATCCAGACTGGCTTGGATTACTGTGTAGATGAAAGCAAAAGCCATTCTGGAAGGTATTGCAAGGTGATTCTCCTATAAAATGTACATGTAAAAGAGATGTAGTGTGGAACATAACTGAAAGAATCAGCAGCAAAGAGGTCTGCAGTGGTCAGGTATTGCTTAGATCTCCAGCTCTGACTGGAAACCAGGTAGCAGTCCTCAGCAGCATCCTCACTAAGAGCATCCTCAGTGTCACTTCTTAGCATTGTAAAACTTGAATTCTTTATTTCAGCCAAGTTAGGTGATTGCTTGCATATAGAAGCAGCAGGCAACACAAAGTTGTATGCATTGCAGTTGTGAGCTTGGTTGACCCCAAAGGTGGTGCAGCCACTGGGGATACTCTCCTCAGAATTAGGCAGGCTGTAGTTCCCACTTTGCACACTGCTTACATACAGTTCACCAAAGATGGCTGAAACTTCAGATTTTTCTGACACTGGATGTCCAGGATAGCCCTAGCAAGAAATCTGGTCACAACCATAGTTCTCCAGATCAGCCTGGGACCCACATAAGGTAAAGATGATCTGTAGTCTCTTACTGAAGAACTGCACCTCTACCAGGAGAAATTTCAGAGGCACCATGGCGCAATTTAGGAACTGTTATATCAGTGATGAGTGTGTGTCTGAGCATTTCTGTCCAGGGTGGTGAGGATAGTTGTGAGCTTGTTCCAGCTGTTGTGAGTCAGCTGGACTCTGACCAGATCCATCCTAGCAGCCTTCAAGCACTATCTCAGCGCAGGGCTGAGCTCCAGGTAGCAACCCCTCTGGAGAGGCACAACTTGTTAAACGAAGCCCTGTGTGAGGCAGGGCTGAAGGAAATGGTCCACAGTTTTCAGCTGATTTCACAGGCTGATGGGGATCCTGGCTTTCCTCTGCCTTTCCTAGCAATAATCAGTCCAGGGAAAACTCAGAGGTTCCACAAGTACTGGGTAGATTTGAAAACCACATTGAAGCAGCCTGCCGATACACGTGAGAGCTGTTGTGCCTTCCCTTTTCTCTGAGCTAATTCTCATTTGGAACTCATCATTAGCTAGTGACAGGATTTTGTAATTAAAATTTATCATCATAATTAACATGTGCACACTGGCTTAGGGCTTCCCTTGATTGTTTTTCAAATTTCTGTTCATGTTCAATCAAGCTGCAAAGGACACACAGCTACCCAACAGAGACTGAACTTCTAGCTAGGTACATGCCCTACTACAGAGCCACCTAACTCTGCTGTAGCCCATGAGCTTATCTGTGTTTTCACAAGCCAAAATTTGGGTTGCTAGCTTCCATGGGACATCACATGCTCAGTGCTGATGGTCCTTCCCCCAGCACTTGGTTTAAGGCCAGATTATTAATGTCTTCCTTACATCAGCAAGCAGCTTCTCACGTGTCCTACGCAGATAAGGGAATAAAGTCCCCTCTGGCGAGTAAATGCTTTCCAACATCAGGAACAGTTTGTAGTGTGGACCCAACTGAAGGGTGAAGGAGACCCAAAGTGTGTGACCTTGTCTTGATTCCACCAAAATCAGGAGAGAAAGCCTGAGTGGAGTGAAGAGAAAATTTGCCTTCTTATCTTAATTTTTGTTGTGTAATTTTGTTAATGGAATCCAGCACGCTGAGCAGATTTGTTTATGGTCATATGTTCTTTCAAAAAAATAGATGGAGCAACAGATGCTTGGATGTTTAGCAGTACAGTCACTCTCAAAGGAATATCCTGCTACAGCTCACTTAATACTGAATTATCAAGCTAAATAAAATGAAGAGTCAATGTAAAAACCCTTCAGATCAATGTAAATTGCCATTAAGCACCTCTGAATCAGGCTACCTCCCCAAAGGACCCAAGGCTCTGACAAATGTCAGAGCTGTGAGCATCTCACATGGATTCGGGGAGAAGATAAATCCCAATTCCTCTCATTATGAGCTAAAAATCATTTTGATGTTGTAATTTTTTTCTTGTCATGTTGCTCCCATCTTACTACAACCTACTTATTTCTTCATCCATCCCTTAGAAGGTGAAACTCAGATCAAAAGGTGTTTTTGAGGGGGGTGAAAGGAAGTCTCTGACCTTTGCATTTGTGAAGCCTTAGCTAAAAATATCTTACCCTTAGCTAAAAAACTTTCCAGTTTTTGAAAAACTAAAGCTTTATTTGCTGGGTTTGGGGCTTTTGATTCCAAATTTCATTGCACAGCAAATATTTTCACTATAAATTTTTGATGTGTATTCATATACAAAAATAGCCTCCTCTCTCTCTCCGTATATACCTACGTTATGTGTGGATTGCCCAAAGCTATTTTTATGCATCATGCATCAGAAAACTTTTTGTGGAGTGTCCACCTCAGATGCCACTTCTTCCCCTTTGAGTAATTTTCTCTAAGGCTTGTCATTGCTCAACATGACAGCAGCTGAGCTTTTCTCCTCACCCCTTGTCTCCTCTTCAAGGCAGGATGTGTCTTTTCCTGGAGACTTTCCTGAGGTCAGTGTAGCACAAGATCAACTCTCCTGGAGCAAAGAACTTGCTCCCAGAGGTGTGATAAATTCAGAAAACTGCCCTGCAGTGAGTGCCCAGGTCAGGACAGACTCCACAAGCATTTCTCCTCTCAGTGAGATGTAAATACTGACATCTGTGTCTTCTCAACTGTCTCTTTTTTATTTTTTTTTTCTTCCCTGTTTTCCTTCCCCGAGCGGTGCCTCAAATTAGGAGGATTAAGAGGGCAGTAAGTCTGGTGGTTAAGGCCAAGGGAGAAGTTTAAAGGGGAGTTTTCAGCAGTGTATACACAGGCCAGGCAGAGGCAAAGCTATTCCTGCCCCAAATGAGTGGGTGCAAAGAGAGGACATGACAGAGGGCATTCATATGACCTAATTTAAGGTCCTTAATTTAGAAGGCTGATCTTCCTGCACCCCTCTATTGCTTTTCAGCTAAAAGTAATGAGCCTCTTCAGAGGGCAATTCAGAGCAGGAACCAGACCTAGAAGAACTAAAGTGACCTCTATGGGAGCTGCTGCCTGTCTTCCAGCTGCAGAGATACTTTCAAGGGCAGCCTTTTATCTCCAACACCTCTGCCCTGTGCATGGAGTAGCTCACTCTTCCTGCCTCTTCTGTCTCTGCTCTGCTCTCTACTTACTCAAGTTAATGATGCTCTTTCCACTGTCTTCTGTGAGGACCAGCTTTGAACAATGTCCTTCAGATGTCTGAGTGGGGAGGTGGCTCCCCATCCCTCAGAGGCATATGTGTCACATGCAGGCAAAGTTTCTCAGCACCTCTCAAGAAAAGTAGTAGCAATTGTTAAATTCTTGTGAGGTGAGGATGCTGAGTTATGGAGCTTGAATCCTCTCTGTTCACTGAAGCAAAGGAGAACACCAATATCAGAAGCAACTGAGTTACTATCTCTAAGATTCAGAAGAGCTTGACCATCAGTCTGGAGGCTTTACTGCGAATGTGTACTGCACACACACACCCGTGGGGCTGGGTCTGTTTGTGCTTTGCCTTAAAAAAAACAACATGCTGTCAGTTGATTTTGTTTTCCATTACAGAGAGTTCTAATCATCTTTGTTCTGTGCCCACAGAGGCCATCACAACCGAGTCAGCAAACACCAACCTGCTCCCCAACGGCGTCAGCTCCCTCTGCTCCATCTGCGGGGACCGGGCTACCGGCAAACACTATGGAGCATCCAGCTGTGATGGCTGCAAAGGCTTCTTCAGGAGGAGTGTTCGCAAGAACCATGTCTATTCCTGCAGGTACCAGCCCTTTCTGCAATAAATAAATACAATTTAGTGATGCTGTACATAATCTGAGGTGAGGATCAGGCTATACAACAAGACCTCAGCTCCAAATTCCAAATCGCTTTGCTGCGAATGCTAACAGTAATATTCCAGTTTAGTTTATGGCTGGAGGACAGCGAGCCTAGGAGTAAACTAAGTCCTATCTCATCTTGGACCCTAACACCTTTTGTGGGACCAAGCAATCTGTTTGGTGAGTTCACCATCACTGCTTTCCCCACTGTATAAATCAAGGGATTTATACTTAGAGAGCTGAGCTTTCACTGGTGGATAATGCTGTATCATTTGTAAGTACAGACTCTCTGTGTGCAGCGACACTGTGACCTTGTCTGAGCCCAGCAAGGGAAAGCCAAGGCAGCCAAAGACCAAAGCTCCAGAGATTTCACCTCAAACACAGTTTTTCTTGATTTTCTTGGATGCAAGAAGCATCCAAGAGTCTCTCACCTCCAAAGCCTCCACCCGACTCCCAGCTTCTCCATTTTTGTTTTGAAATGCATTAAGCTATGTACACTGACATACCACTGATGATTTTACAACCGTTCTGAGAACTGAGCATGGACCAGCAATGATTCACATCCACTTTGGCACACAGGTGTACATTTGGGAGAATTCTTCTTCCAAGAGGAGGCCATAAATTAGAAAGCAGCCATCTTGGTTGACTTTAGAAAAATTATGTTTATTTTAGCACAGGAGAGAGGGGGAAAAACCCCAACCCTGAATGCACTCAAGCCCTACATCTCTGATTAAACCCTGGAAGTTTTCTTTCTGTTCCAAGGTTCTTTCTCATTAAGGGCATTCCAAATTTTTTAAAAACAAGTCACCCTGTTTCTTCAAAATGTTCCTGGGGTCCTTACCACTCTAGGACACCCCAGCTATGAAAGACATCTAGCATGACACAGTGATCTTCCCAACAGCTGTGGGATGGATCCTTGCAGGAAGAAGCAACACCTACTACTGGTTCCACTGAAATTTCAGCTATCAGTCTCCTGGGAGCAGAGTTGTTGCTCCCTCCCAGGAATCTATGAACCTTTGTGACATTTGGCAGCTCAAGGAAGATGCACAGCATGGAAGCCAAGCAAATGGCAAGTGCTCATTTGTCTGCAAAGCCTTATTTGGTGACCAGGCTGTATTTAGCCCAGCTCAGAGCTCTGCTGTTTGTCGCAGACGTGAATTCCTTGGAAAATTTTTGGGCATTTATATCTTTGGCTTGTTACAGATCTTGGAAAGTGGCTCAGCTTTTACAACCTGATAATGGTCCTGGAGCAACCCACATCATTTCCTCTCTGTGTGGCATATCCTTCTTCCATTGCTTCACCCACCATGGCAAGAATTGCCAAGTCTAGGTGGGCCACCCCTTCAAAAGCACTTAGGTTCCTCCATCCCACGTTGAAACAAATCAGAATTAGGAGGTCACACATCTCAAAACTAGGCTGTAGGACTTGTAGGTGGTTAATGATTCCACACAAAGATGGACAGTGTCAATAAGTGGGATCAAACAAACCTGAGTGTTTAACACTCAACAACTGTCTGAAAGCAGGAGATGGAGTTCCTGCAGCATCACAACTTGAGTCACAGTCACACTTTCACAGCCAAAAGCATCCCACTCTTCACTGGGTGGGTGGTCTGCAATCGCTGTGCTCCCAGCTGGTAGGAGCAGTGATGGAGAAAATGAGGAACTGGGCCAAGACAACATTGATTTAATCTATTTCTTGCAAATCCTTGGCTCTTCTCTGAATTGAGGCAATGTGTAGCTCTGTGAGGTCTCAGACTGTATTTGGGACTGCTTGGGTGAGTGGACTGCAGATGCCAGGTTGATTGCTTCATGTTTTATTTCCCATCTCCTCCCAGGTTCAGCCGACAGTGTGTGATAGACAAAGACAAGAGGAACCAGTGCAGGTACTGCAGGCTGAAGAAGTGCTTCAGAGCTGGCATGAAGAAAGAAGGTAGGTGCAAAGAGACATTTCTAAACTGCCTGCTGCTGTCTCTGGTCCTGCTGCCACTGCAGAGCATGGTAGAGAGTAGCAGCAGCCCTGGCCCAGTGGGAGGATGCTCGTGTGTTACAGTGAGATATTTCCTGCTTTTTTCAGCTGAAAGCCACATTTCCTATCTTATCAGATAGGAATTTCAATGAAAGCCTAGAGATAGTATTTGCCCACCCTGGGAAGCCAGTCTTTTGGGAGACCAGCCTCTATACTGGGAAAGGGATGGGCTTCCTTGGTTTTATTTGGTCTCTAAGTNCACTTTCACAGCCAAAAGCATCCCACTCTTCACTGGGTGGGTGGTCTGCAATCGCTGTGCTCCCAGCTGGTAGGAGCAGTGATGGAGAAAATGAGGAACTGGGCCAAGACAACATTGATTTAATCTATTTCTTGCAAATCCTTGGCTCTTCTCTGAATTGAGGCAATGTGTAGCTCTGTGAGGTCTCAGACTGTATTTGGGACTGCTTGGGTGAGTGGACTGCAGATGCCAGGTTGATTGCTTCATGTTTTATTTCCCATCTCCTCCCAGGTTCAGCCGACAGTGTGTGATAGACAAAGACAAGAGGAACCAGTGCAGGTACTGCAGGCTGAAGAAGTGCTTCAGAGCTGGCATGAAGAAAGAAGGTAGGTGCAAAGAGACATTTCTAAACTGCCTGCTGCTGTCTCTGGTCCTGCTGCCACTGCAGAGCATGGTAGAGAGTAGCAGCAGCCCTGGCCCAGTGGGAGGATGCTCGTGTGTTACAGTGAGATATTTCCTGCTTTTTTCAGCTGAAAGCCACATTTCCTATCTTATCAGATAGGAATTTCAATGAAAGCCTAGAGATAGTATTTGCCCACCCTGGGAAGCCAGTCTTTTGGGAGACCAGCCTCTATACTGGGAAAGGGATGGGCTTCCTTGGTTTTATTTGGTCTCTAAGTGCTTCATGACTGTGATGGTTTGGGAGTTACCTGCCCGCTCCCCCCAACTATGAAAATCACCCAGACTAGACTCAGCCAGCTGGAAGTTAAGGACTGAAGCTCTATTTACAGCTTAGCACAATATACAAGCAGAGATATACACAATAGACAGGAATATTTACAGAAATAGACAAGTTAAAGGTAATACAGAAACACAACACCCCCCCCCAGAAATCAAAGTCCCCAGGAGGGGCTCCCAACCACCTTTCCACCTTCTTTCCAGCCCTCTACCTTACCCTAGGGTCTGCCTTATGTGCAAGGTGAGTTTGGAGGATCGACCAGGGGGGTTAGAAGCAGAGCGGTTAGTTAGGTTACACAGCAGAAAGGCCAGAAGCTCCCAGAGAGAGACAGAGACCAGACTCTCTGGATCTTATCTCTGTTTGTGTTCTTGTTCTTATACATCTCAGCAAGCCTGTGAGTGAAGTAGACATCACCATTGTTTGCTTTCCACAGCCTGTAATATAATTTTCTCCATTAAAAGATTCCAATTAGCCTCAAACCAGCACAGTGACAGACTTCCCTTGCTCTGTACCTGCTAGTATTAACTACTATTAGCACTTGTAGAGAAGGGACAACCCAATATTGTGTCATGCCTCTTGTTGCACTTCACACTGGCTATATCAAGAGGGAGACAGAAGTTCATAGAGCATTTGGGTACCAGCAACCATTG
This sequence comes from Ramphastos sulfuratus, assembly GCA_013399055.1. NCBI lineage: Eukaryota > Metazoa > Chordata > Aves > Piciformes > Ramphastidae > Ramphastos > Ramphastos sulfuratus. The sequence continues at coordinate 10,853 of WBNM01031205.1, read as the reverse complement.
GGAAATGTTCTTCCAATGCACTAAAGGAAACACTGAGTGTTACAGTACCTATGCCAAGCAAGAGAAAGACCACTCCTTTTAACCTGTGTCTAGCCTTCCCACAACCACCTTCCCTGGGAAAGTTTGGGACCTAGCACAGCATTTCTGACGATAATTCAGTGTTAGCATAGCAAAAGTGTATGGAAGATACTATTTCACTTACTCCAAGCTCCTGGGATGAGATCAAGTCTGTACACTGAAGTGCTTAGCAAAGAAGGGACTCAACCCACTACAGATGGTACATACTGCTGATGAGCAGGTAGTGGGGTGATGGTTTCAACACTCTTCACCATTCATTCATGCTGTTTTCCAACAGACTGACAGCTAAAGGATGAGGGAGCTAGAAAGGAACTTGAGAGTTTTGTTCCATACCACCAAATTAAATAACCCTTACCCATGGGGTGAAACCATAGTCCCACTGAAACCAAGGGGAAATTTCTCTCTGATTTCTGGTAATTCATAAGATTTCACTGGTGATGAAAAAAATCTTTCCAACTTCCTGACCATATGTTTTCCTGGGGAACAAGAGTGTCTTGAAATTTGGCCCAAGTGATGGATGTAGCAAAAATGCCTGCTGGTTTAATTTAGGAGAAATGGAGCCAATACAGCAGATGGGGAAAAAACCCAAACCATATCCCTCAAATTAATGAGCACCAAATCAAAGCTGATCTGGTCAGCTCTAGGTGAGGATGAAACCAATTACCAATGCAGCAGGCTCCACGTCTCAGAAAGGCAGAAATCTGGTTATCAGCTCCATTCTTTAAGCTGAAGCATGATTTTCCATTGGCTTTATGGTAAAAGTTATAAAACCCTGGCTCATGCCTTCACTACTGATTGCAGCTGAATGGAAGATGACTCATTTCAGGTTCCACATAGTCAGATTCCTTGAAACTCTTTTTTTATGAGTGCTCACTCAGGTTGCATGCTCACAAACTGCTCATATGTTTGGGAAGGAAGATTTAAAAGCACCTTGAGCAATGGCTTTGCAGAAATGAACTTAGCTGACCAGAGCTATATCCAAAGCGTGTGTGCATGGCTGTGAAAGAAGTTCTCTTGCACAACTGTGTGCACAAAAAGAACACAGCTATTTGCTTTAGGGTGGTTCTAGATTAATATTAAACAGTATTGCAAAGCTGTGAGGAGAAGCCATGTCTTGGGGTAAAGCAGTATGAGGATGACACAAATGTTTGTGCATCATTTTTTGGTGGCACACTGGGAGACCACAGCTGTGACATCCACATTCAATATGTGTGCCACTGTCCCAGCACTGGCACGCAAGGGTTCGTCACTCTTCCTCTGGCACATTACATTTCAGCCAGCCAGTATAAGAGCAATCAGACCTTCCAGGGTGTGGTGACATTGTTTATTCACAGCAGAGGGGAAGAAGCTGGAAAGAATCCTTTTCCCAGCCTGTCTGGGACAATACACCTGGGGTGGGGTTGGCAGGGCTGTGTCACCCTCACAACTCCCTGCAGCCCCACTGACCCACTGCTTGATGTGGGTGTGGGCAGTATTGGAAACCTTGCACTTCCCCAGCAAAACTAACTGATAAACTGGAATTTTGGACCAAAAACGATTCTATTTTCCAGTCATCCTGTGTTGTAAGACATGGAGTGACATATTTGGATTTTTCTTTTTTACTTTTTTTTTTTTTTCCCCCACAATTCTGGAAACCATTGCAGTGGATAAGAAATCACAAGGAGCAATGTTATCAATCTTTCTGCCTAAAGAAAAAGCCATATGACGTAAATACCTGAGCTAGCTTGGAACTGGCTCTCTTATAGGAACAGCAACACTGGTGCAGGTCTGAGGGGCTCAAGATGGGCTAGTTCTGGAAGAACAGTTCACTATGGGTTTGGGGTAGCTGGGCAGAGGCTGTTGAGAAAAGCATCTGTGGAGTCATTTAGATTGTTTTGTTTGTGCACTCTGAATTTGATCCTGCTTTTGGAAAGGGCCAAGAGTGTCCCACACGTGAGCTCTGTGCCTCCAGTCTCCTGCATTTAGATGTGATCCAGGTTCCACTGGTGCCAGGGAGAGCAATAACAGGCCAAAGCTTGAGTTTTTGTGGAAAATCCAGTCCCCAGATTTCCTAGAAATTAGTTCACTCAGAAACACTCCTGTCCCAATTACATTTTTTGTATCAGTAATTCACTTTAATAGCTACAAGTAAACAATTGTTAAAGTTGGGACGAGCAGAGAGGAAAAGGCTTTCTTGAAGGCAAACTCCATCTTGGCTTGCAAACCACCACTCTGACCAGTATTTAAGACTTTTACAGTAGGTCCATTCCTTTATTCTTGTTTTGTGGTCGAGGCTGAGATGGGAGCACAGGATGCTTTAGGTGTTTCAGGGATTTTCTGTCTGTTCTCTTTGATTTTTTTTGTCTTTGCACAGGAGAAGGTTCGATTTCTATTGTTTTTTTACAATGCTACTGGACAGGTTTTTGGCCTCTCAGGAGATGAGGGGTGCACCAGATTCTTAGACACCCAAAGAAAACAGCAGGATGTTATTTTAAACATCTTACTGAGGTCGTGTTTAACCTTGAACAAATTATCAGGGTGTGCTTTGTCAAGTGAGCCATGGGCTTGAGTGTCTGAAACCCTGGAAGTGTTTTGAAATGCCAGCACTGTGCTGTCAAGATTCAGTTTGCTGGTGACAAGAAGAGAGGTTAATATTTAACCTCTCATCCCTTTAAAGTAATTTATGAATGTACATGAACTCCTTTAGATTCACACAGAAGCAAAAAGAATCATTGTTATCACTTACTGCCACGACACAGTGGGAGGGTCTGAGGGTGTTTTTTAATGTATTTTTGTTAAATTGGACAGGTTTACAGGACAGTTTTATTAGTGTTTCACAGGACCTCTATCTTCTTTCATACCTTTTGTTTGCACATCTCTTCTGCCAGCTTTTGGAAGGCTGGGACAGCAGTTGAAGGCAAAGACGGCTGAAAAAGATAAAGGATCTTCCCTGCTTTCTAACAGTCATAAATCAGGCCCAAAGCCCATGAAGGCATTAAAGGAACATGTACCATGGGGATTTACTTGCAAATAAAACATGTCACACCTACAAAATCAGAGGCGGCTCGGGAAAGAAAATTCTTTGTCCATATAAATTAAGCAGGCAGCAGAAGGAGTAAATCTCTCGGTGGAGACACTGAGCCTTGGTGAATCGTGCTAGTAGCAGGGTTGGACTAGATGATCTCCAGAGGCCCTTCCAACCCCTACCATTCTGTGGGTCTGTGAAGGCTAGCACTGTGCTGAGACACTCACATCTCTCTCTCCTGCTCTCCCTTTACGCCATTTATCGACACATTAGCAACTCTACTGATGGTAAATGAAGATGTTTTTATTGGAGTGATGATGGGAACAGTAACTCCCACGGCAGGCAGGGCTTTAACCTCTGGAGTTACCATGGAAAGTTACTGGTTTGCTGCTGTCCCTTTTCAACCAGTGTACTGTACGGTGCCTGTGTTTATTGGACACCCTGGAGGTTCCTCATCCCCAACTCTGTACCAATGTGGCAAGGCAGCAAGGACAAAGTGTTTGGGAAAGAGAGGTTTGTTGCAATCCCACAAACACGCCGCCGTTTGCTCAGGAGCCGCCGCGCGTGCTCCACAGCCTGCCAGCCTGGCGGCGGCCTTGATGTGCTCACAGCAAAAGGCTTCCTCTGAATAGCAAAACCCCTCTGATGGCTCCCCCCGTGTCAGATGGAGATCGCGTTTGGTTTTCTGCCCTCTTCCCACAGTCTGGACATGCTGTAGCCATGGGCAACTCCCTGGAGGGAGATGCGGGCATCATCTCATCCTCTATTCTCATTCGTCAAGGGAAAGCCTGGGTCAAGGCCATGTTGTCCTTGGCCAGCGGCATTGTGGAGACTTACTCCTGCTGACATCCCCCACCATGTAGGGCTGCAGTGGTCCTTCCTAGTGTTATTTGCCTTGGAAACCATAGTGCTATGCAGAGGACAGGATTAGAGGAGAGAAATGGATGAGGAAAGCTTTTGCCAGGTATCTATTGGAAATAGTAGTCCCTGGGAGACAGTGGGATCCAACACTGGGGTTTTAGTCCATTTAGATTTGATTCCATCCTGCATGGAAGTGTTGGAGAGGGTCCAGAGGAGGGCCACAAAGATGATCAGAGGGCTGCAGCAGCTCTCCTATGAGGACAGTCTGAGAGAGTTGGGGCTCTTCAGTCTGGAGAAGAGAAGGCTTCCAGGAGACCTTAGAGTAGCCTTCCAGTATCTGAAGGGGGCCTACAGGAAGGCTGGGGAGGGACTATTGACAAGGTCTTGCAATGACAGGATGAGGGGCAATGGGTTTAAACTGGCAGAGGGAAGATTTAGACTGGATGTTAGGAGGAAGTTCTTTGCAGTGAGGGTGGTGAGACACTGGCACAGGTTGCCCAGGGAGGTTGTGGCTGCTCCCTCCCTGGAGGTGTTCAAGGCCAGGTTGGAGGAGGCCTTGAGTAACCTGTGCTAGTGGGAGGTGTCCCTGCCTATGGCAGGGGGTTGGAACTAGATGATCCTTGAGGTCCCTTCCAACCTTACCATTCCATGATTCTATGATTCTATAAGGTTGTTGACTTTCACTGACTGCAAAACCAAGATCAGGTCTGAGCCTGAGCTCCCTCAGCACCCTCACACCCCTCAAGCACTCCCGCTGCCTCACCATGAGTGACCTATCCCTTCCCTTTTTACAAGCACAATAAATATAGCAATATAATTACCCCACAGTCACAGATTAATTTTTGTGGCAGGTAAAACATTAACTCCCTTCTGTACCTAATTCCATCACATCTTGGGTGCTTTCAGTGATAACACTCAAATCACCTTGAGAAAGTCAGTCTGTACCATCCACTTCCACTGGAAGATTGAGCTTATCAGAGCATGAGGGAAGCACTGAAATATGTGCCATAAAAAGACTCAGGAGAAAAACAGCCTGAGGATTTGTAAAGGAGTCTGTCATCAGGGACTAGGACCAGATCTGCTGATGTTGGTAGGACTTGGGTAAAACATGTAACTTGGTTGGAAAGTTAAAACTTGTACCTTCTCTTGTAAGTTGGGCAAAAAGAGCCCCATCACCCCCAGAGAGCTACACTGGCGAGCATCTGATAGGAAATCAGGCATGGAAGGTTGGGTGAGAACTTTCCAAGGATGTCAGCAATGACATGGATGGGGGGGTGGCGGGAGTTGTTTCTGCTCAATGAAGGGTCCAGAGAACAAGTTGTATGAGGAGCAGGTGAGCAAACTGGAGTTGTTCAGCCTCAAGAAGAGAAGCCTGAGGGGAAGCTTCATTGCTCTTTACAACTACCTGAAGGGAGGTCATCCTGAGGTGGGGGTTGGTCTCTTCTCCTTAGTAGCAGGTGATAGAATGAGAGGAAATGGCCTCCAATTGTGCCAGGGATATTAAGAAAAGATATTATGAAAGAGCACTTAGGCATGGGAACAGACTGCCCAGGGAGGTGGTGGAGTCACCATCCCTGGGGTATTTAAAAAACACATGGACATGGTTTAACAGTCATAGTGGTGGTGTGTTGATGATTGGCCTCAATGATTTTAGAGGTCTTTTCTAACCAAAACAATTCCTGATTCTGTGATAATGCTGGATGCTATTGCTCACCTTTTTTGGTGTAGCAAGGAAAACCTCCATAAAGAGTTAATCTGTTCTGAAGATCAATCATAGATTATGGTTCCTATAACCACCTTCAGACTGGTGGGGATTCTGTGATGAACAGTCTTTTCCATCACCCCCCCCGCATAGGGTAATGTATAGAGCATGGTTTTGTGTTAATCCTTCAGTGCTGGGTCATGGGTTGGACTGGATGATCTTTGAGGTCTCTTCTAACCAGATGTATTCTGACTCTGATTCTCTATGCTGTTCTCTATGGTGGGTTATCAGAGCTTCCCAAGGGCTGTAGTTTGTTTTTATTTTTTTTTTTTAATCCTAAATTGAGGCCTAACTGCCTCTACCTAGTATCCATAACCTGAAAAGGCTTTAGTAATATGTATGTGGGTATTTTTTACAAATCAGTTTGTACCCATCCTTGCATGCAGTCAGGAAATTCTGACTCCAAGGAGCAAAGTGGGTTTGATGACTGGACCCCAGCAGATCCCCAAACACACCTAAGCCAGCAGCAAGTGGGTACTGACTGACAGCAAGACTTCAAATCCTGAAAAAATAAAATACTGTGCTCCTAGAGATAACAGGAGGTATTGATTTTTGTCACTGTTGTTTATTTTCTGCCCTTTCACTTTGTTGGCCTTTTATCAGAGGCTGGTTAGGAGCACAGAACAGTGGTTAGATCTGAGCTAACAAACTCCCCATATGTGTGAAATGGTGCCCATGTCTCCTCCTTTGAGGAAATGGCCTCAAGTTGCACCAGGAGAGGTTTAGGTTGGACATCAGGGAAAAAATATCTTCCCTGAAAGGGTTGCCAAGCCCTGGAACAGGCTGCCCAAGGCAGTGGTGAAGTCCACAATTTCTGGAGGGACTGTGTGATGGGTTTGGGAGTTAGCCCCACGCTGGGTGCCAAATAATAAGATGTGATGGTTTGGGAGTTACCCCCCACACTATGAAAAATCACCCAGACTAGACTCAGCCAGCTGGAAGTTAAGGACTGAAGCTCTGTTTACAGCTCAGCACAATTTACAAGCAGAGATATACACAATAGACAGGAATATTTACAGAAATATACAAGTTAAAGGTAATACAGAAACACAATCCCCCTCCCAGAAATCAGAGTCCTCAGGAGGGGCTCCCAACCACCCTTCCACCTTCTTGCCGCCCCTATACCTTACCCCAGGGTCTGTCTTATGTGCAAGGTGAGTTTGGAGGATGGGCAAGGGGGGTTAGAAGCAGAATGGTTAGTTGGGTTACACAGCAGAAAGGCCAGAAGCTCCCAGAGAGGTAGAGAAGAGACTCTCTCTGTCTTATCTATGTTTATGTCCTTGATTTTATACATCTCAGCAAGCCTATGAGTGAAGCAAACATCACCATTGTTTGCTTTTCACAGCCTATAATCTAATTTTTCTTATTAAAATATTCCAATTAGCCTGAAACCAGCACAGACTGAGAAACCCATGTGGTGCTGAGGGACACAGTTTGGTAGTGACCTGATTGGACTTGATAACCTTGAAGATCTTTTCCAACTGAAACGATTCTTTGCTTCCTTTGCACATATTCAAAGACCCATGGCCCATCCAAAGAGCGATGCTTGCTCTAAAGCAAGGCCAAGAAGCCAGACAGGGTCATGGCAAAATAATTTTGCTTACTGTATTCCCCTCCTTGTTAGAAAAATCTTCTCCAGTGGCCACTTTTGAGACAAAACTCATTGTTCCACATCCAAGGGGTTAAAGCACAGAGCAAGTTGTGCTTTGACAGTTGTGTCTGAGTCATTGCCCATAAATAAAACCAAAGGGAGCCTGGAACTGCAGTCTGAAGGAGGAAGGGTGTGCTGCATTATCACCACATCCTAAATCTTCCTGCTCCCTCTGCTTTAAGGACTTGACAACTGCCGTCTCAAGCTGTATGTAACCAAGACATATGAGCTGTCAGGAAGATGCTGAGTCTATGCTCAGGCTCCTTCCTCCAGCCTCATGTGGGCTTTTTGCTGCTGGACAGAGGTGATAAGACTCAGGAGAGAAACTAGCACTGAAAATGATGTTGGACTGACTCTAAATTCTGCTTTTGCTCTGCTGCTGTTTTATGAGGTGGCTGCAGTGGAGGTAAGCCTCTTGTTGCAAAAATCAGCTGCCAACGTGCAGCANCTCCAACACTTAAATGTCCTTCCTTGCATTTCACATGCAGAGTTGATGGAGCATGGGGCTTCAGGGAAAAGGATGGTTTAAATCACGGAATGGACCTCAAAAACTAGCTTGGTCTGTTCCCTTAGCATTGCCTTTGGGATTACAGGCTCATTGAATTCAGCAGCTGAGGGACGAAGCTAAGGGAATGGCTTTAAGAGGGAATTGATGAATTTGAGCTTTCTTTCTTTGGAGTTTCCTTGCTGAGGTGACTTCCTGCTTCCTGGAAGTGATGGAGATGTCCCCTGAGGACCACTATGTGTGATGCTTCAGGCACAGGGGACACTTAAGTGGCTTCTTTGAGGAGGGATAATGTTTTCTTTTTCAAGTGCTGCGGCAGAACTAGGTGCAACCTTGAGAGCATGCTGGTATAGTGGGAGCTCAGGAGAGGTGTCCTCAGTGCAGACATGGCAAAAAGGGCATCAGAAGCCAAGACTTCAGCAGTGTGGGTTCACTGCCAAGTGTTCTCATTGACATAAAACCCCCAAATTTGCCCTGAGTCCATCACCCAGCAGGGCCAGCTAACGACCCACAGGGGCTCCTCTGACAGCTGCATGGCCTCATCTCCATCTGCTGTTCCTGTTCTCAGTCTTCTCACTCTCCTTTCTCCCTTCCCTGGGGTCTCTTTAATCTTATTCCACCATCCTACAAGAAGAGAAGGTCTTGTAGGCACTAAAGCCACATTCATTCCTGTTTGGGGAGCACAGATTTAACACAAGCACTGCTCCCTCTCGTTCCAGCCGTGCAGAACGAGCGTGACAGGATCAGCATTCGCCGGAGCAGCTACGAGGACAACGGCTCCCTCTCCATCAACGTGCTCACCCAGGCCGAGGCCATGGCACAGCAGGTAAGGCATCACACAAGGGCTTGACTTGGAAGGGACCTTCGAAGGTGATATAGGACAACGCCCCCCTGCTGTAAGCAGGGGCATCCCCAGCTAGATTAGGTTGCTCAGAGCCCCATGAGACTGCTTGATTGTCTCCAGGGATGGAGCCTCCCTGGACAATCTGTGCCACCACCCTCATAGTAAAGAACTTCTTCCTAATGTGCAATCCAAACCTACCCTTCTCTGCTTTAAAAACATTGGCCCCTGTCCTAGTTCTACAAGGCATTGTAAACAGTCCCTCCCAGCTTTCTTTTTGGAAGGCTGCTGTAAGGTCTCCCTGGAGACTTCTCTTCTTTAGGCTGAACGATTCCAACTCTCCCAACCTGTCTTTGCAAGAGTGCTGCTCCAGCTCTCTGATCATTGTTGTGGCCCTCCTCTGGACCCACTCCATCAGGTCTGTGTCCTCCTTGTGTTGGGCACCCCAGAGCTGGACACAGTACTCCACATGAGTTTCCACCAGAGCAGAGTGGCAGAATCCCTTCTCTTGATTCAATGCGGGGACAGCCCTTCAAATGAGAATGTGGCCTTTATCTATTCCATACTGGATTCTAAATTCACTAAACCTACCAGAGCTGGACCTTTTTCTGCCCTTGGATGGTTTTTGCACAAAGCTACAGGGAGGAAAACACATTAGAGATATCCAAAAGCAGACAATAAAATTCCTTGGTGCACAAAGATAACACATCCTGCAAGAAGCAAACGCAGCCTTAGACGTGTGAGATGCTACGTTGAAATTCCAAGACCTGAGGGATGTCCTAGACCCCAGTTCCCCTCTGTTCCTGGTCCCTAAAAGCTGATTGCATTCATGCAGAGGTTTATCCCTCTTTGCTGCACACCCTGTCCTGCTTAGCACATAATGTTCCCGTCATGGTCGATTATGTCTTCTCTTGTAACTTCTTTAGCAGGGTAACAATTTTAGGGAAGAAAAAGAAAGCTAATAAAAGTCACTGGGCTTCAGCTAACGCTGATTGCTTTCTTATTTCACGTTCCACAATAAATTTCACCCTGCCTGTCCTTTAAATTCTTATGCAAATATCCTTTCTCCACCAAAACACACGGTCCAGATGTTGCCCATTACATGCAGCAATGCATCCACTTCCTTTTAAAAAGCTGTGGTGTTTTAACCTTCTCCTCCTCACTCAGCTCTTCAGAGATCAAAATGGGTGTTTTGTGTCCCAGAAGGAAACCTGGGGGAGAAAGGCTGAGATACATCTCATACATTCGGTTTGGCTTAGGTGATTGATGAGGAGCTGTGACCCAGCGCTGCCGGCTGCTGCCGGGAACGGGAATTTTAATCAAATTTTCGTCCTGAGCCAGCCCGGAGAGTGGGGAAGGAGATTGAGGAGGTAGGGGGTGTCTGTTGGGACCTAGCACCACCTCGTGGAGGCTTCACCATGGGCTGGAGGTCGGACGCTACGCACCACAGAGCAAACAGTTGTGCAACCACAAGAGGAAATGCCTTGTCGATGACCTGATGAGCTTAATGTCTGTGAAAGCTTCCCAGCAATGTTATCGTTGCCATTGAGGACTGGAAACTGGCACAGATCTGTTCCCAGTGCAACCAGGTCGCTTCTCTTTCAGTATTCATCTCTGAGCCCACTGCACAGTGCAGACATCGCTATGAAGAAGGTTGCAACCATCACTGATGTGTGTGAATCCATGAAACAGCAGCTTCTGGTGTTGGTTGAATGGGCAAAATACATCCCAGCCTTTTGTGAACTTCCGCTTGATGATCAGGTAAAATGCAAACACCTCCTCCCTGCCTGTTCCACCACCTTCAATAGCAATTCAAGGCCATGCCTTCAACAGGAGGGTGTGACATTAACATCCAGACAGCTTTATGCAAGGCAACAAAGTAGCAGGAGAGAAAGAATAATAAAGGACAAGAATAAGGTGAGCAGCCAAAGTCCCCCAAATTAGATAGAGCTGGTTACACCAGTCTGCAGAGGCCCCAGCCCCAAAAGACTGTTTTTCCCTTTACTGATACCAGATATTTGAATACAAAAGCCATTTATTTCCGAAGAACCTGAACTACTCAAATGCCTCTTTGCTCTTTCAGTTGAAACCCACGTTTTAGTTAGTTTGCTATGAATGCAGCACTTCTGAAAAGTATCACACAGTATCACA
>WBNM01031203.1:9124-19245 GCA_013399055.1 Ramphastos sulfuratus | reverse complement strand
GCCTAAACCTCCCCTAGCACAGCGTGAGACTGTCCCCTCATTCTCTCACTGGTCTTTTAGTCTTTCCTTCTAAGAGGGAAATGTCAGCAAAACCTTGGCATATTTTTATGTGGATAAGCTGATGTCCTGTTTGTATTCACCTACAAGGGGACAAAGAAAAGATGTAACCACCAGGACTGCCTGGTGCTGGCCCTCCTGCGTCCATGTCAGAGCAAAACCCTGGCAGCCGCTCACCCCTAAGACCCCAGAGGCTGTGTAATAAAGTACATTTTTTTTCTGGGTGTAAACAAATTACTTCATCCTCCTGGAGAGGCTCAGGCCTCTTTCAGCAGCCCCACATGGAAGAACAGCAGTGCTGGAGTGAGGCAGCTCCTTCTCCCCGGGAGGGGAGTGCTGGCCGGTGGGGATGCTCCAAAACAAACACAGTGGTGAGGAGCAGCTGCTGGGTTGCTCCCCAGTGTGCCAGCAAAGCCACCTGCAGCCAAAAGCTTGTGGCTCCTAGTCTGGAGACACCCCAGGGATGAAAAGCAAGGCTGAATTTGGAGAAAGCGAAGGGGAAAGGCTTTGCATCCCAGATAAGGGGGGGGTCAAGGATCACTTTCTCCTCTCCATCCTCCTCCCCAGGGCCACCAGTTGCAGAACTCTTCCCCAGACCCTGCAAGCACTCAGACCTTCCTCCAGAATCAGGCTCCTGTGCCTGGGATGGACACGAAAGCTGTCAGGAGGCTTTATTGTCCAAATCTTCATGACACCATCAGCAACTCCCACACACTGGAAGTGAGATATGTGTGACAACATTTTTTCCATCAGTGACCTTATTGTTACTGTGAAGAGGGGAAGAAGCTGGGAGGGTGATGGGGAGGACCAGGGAAGGAAAGGAGATGCATGGGCATGAGCATCCAACTACCCCATCCTTCACTCATCTCATCCTTCCCCCATCCTTCTCCCACCCCATGCTCCCCCAAACCTATGACAGAAGGAGATGAAGGAATGAGATTTGGGAGGAACGTGTTGATGAAGCAGTTGTGTCAAACCTACAACCTCCTGGCCCACTTGAGACAGTCCTAAGCAAATTCCTTGGGTAAGATCTGAAAATGCTCTTCCTGAGAACATCTCTCTGAATTCATATGGGTGTACATACAAATGGAGAGACCTTCTGCTGCAAGGGTGTTGGCTGAGCTAGCAAGACCCCAAGTGGTTATGACCTCTCCTTGGCGTCAGACTTCCCAGGGCTGGGGGAAAGTCCAGCCAGTGGGAAAGATACTAACACTGCAAAACCCTCAGCTGCATCAGATATGAACAGAGGAACTGAAACCTCACCACTCTGGCTGCAGATGCAAACTATGTTTTGCACCTCACTGGGTTTTTGCAGCAATCACTTTTGCTGCAACAAAACAGGGTTGTAGAGCCAAGACTTTGCCTTCCTAGGGCATGATAAGTCTTGGCTCTACAACCCTGTTTTGCAGAGCAGAACTTCAAACCTGGTTTTCTAGGCCATCTTTGCCTGGAGAAAACAGAGGAAGAAGTCAGGCATGACTGCTCAAATCCAGCAGTCTGTCTCCCAGTCTGGAGGAGCTGATGCCATGATTCTGAGGCATTAGGAAGCAGCAAGATCTGTGCAGCTACAGGAGCTCTGGGGACAAACCCAAACCTACAGCTAAATGTAGGCTCTGGGGAACTACAGGATTTGGAGAGTCTTCTGATAGAGACTGGAAGCTGGTAGCACTTGCAATGGCCACTTGTCTCAGTCAGGCCTCACAGAACAAGGAGCTGTGGATGAAAGTGTGGTTGCAGGAGGTCTCCTCATTTGCTCTGGAAGCCACTGAATTTCTTTCAGGATAGCAAAGTTCAAGCAGAGCCTGAGTATGCCAATAGCCCCTTTCCTCCCAGGTGCTGGGTGTTTGCTTGGCCCAGAGCAGCCTTTGAACAAAACATTATTCCTGTGATGAAAAAAAAAAAAAAAAAAGATTAAATAACCTCTTCAGCCAAGCAGCTGTTTCCAAGAAAGTCCAAGACAACACAGCCATGGTTTTGCTTCAAGACAAGAAATTTGGCAATGCTGTCTTAGGACCATAGGGATGTGACTGCCCAAAGCAGCCACCTCTGAAGACAGAGGTGAAGCTGAGGTCCCCCCTTTGCTGGCATGTGAATAGGTTTATCTTCCCAAGGACAGTTATGGATTTGTTATGGACTCTTCAGGCTGGTGTTTCCCAGGCTGGGGCTGGATGACAGTACAATCTCTTAATTTATGGGCCACAGTCAAGGGGCAGCCCTATCTGAGCTCCAGACATCTCCTGACACTGAGCACATGGAAGAGAAAACACATGGAAGTCATGGCAGGGGGGAAAAAATGTACACATTTTGTCTGCTTAGTGATGTGATTCCTTCTGGTAGCTGGTGTGGGGAGGTGGTGGTTGTGCTTCTGTGATCGATGGGAGGTTTGACCATCAGCATCCTCACTCTCAGGCTCCTCAGGGAGCTGCTATCTGTTCAGAGATTATGGTCTTCAAGCACAGTTCATTAGCACAGCCCTCTTGGGAGTGCCTGACTGCGGTGGGTTAAGCACAGGCTGGAACAAGGTCACTTGCATGGAGTGAGCTGACACAGTGGGGGATGAACCAAGGTCCTGCTGATTGTAGGCAGAAGCAATTTTGGCTCGAGCTAATCCAGTTAGCAGCCCCCACAAGAGTCCTGTCACTCACCACAGTCACGTGAGGAAAACCTTCAAAATGCCTTCAGAGGAAGGCAGAATCATTCCAGCAGCCATTGCCAGCCCCCAAGCCACCAGCTGGACCATCCTGAGATAAAACTGGATCTTGAAACCTGTGGAGACCTTCTGTGTGACTTGAGCAGTGGACAGAGATGAGTGGAGTGCTCATGGATGAGTCTGCAGGAGTAACACTCTCATGAGTGGTCATCCTTAGGCACATAAATGTGGTTTGCAGAGGAAGGAGGCACCAGAAATCCAGCAAATATCCTCCACTAGGGTGGGAAAGGAGAAGGTGCCTTGTTTGGGATTTTTTTGGTTTGTTTGTTTGTTTGTTTGGGTTTTTTTGTTTGTTTGATTTGGTTTGGGTTGGGTTGGGTTTTTGTGGGTTTGTTTGGGTGGTGGGTTTTGTTTGGGGTTTTTTTTTTTTGGGGGGGGGTTGTTGTTTGGTTTTGTTTGGTTTGGGTTTGTTTGTGGTGTTTGGTTTTGTTTGGTCTGGTTTGGGTTTTTTTAATTCTCTTAATAAATTCTCTTCATAAAATGGTAAGGTTGGAAGGGACCTCAGGAACATCCAGTTCCAAGCCCCTGCCATAGGCAGGGACACCTCCCACTAGGAACAGGTAACTCAGGCCCTCGTCCAGCCTGGCCTTGAACACCTCCAGGGAGGGAGCAGCCACAACCTCCCTGGGCAACCTGTGCCAGTGCCTCACCACCCTCACTGTAAAGAACTTCCTCCTAACATCCAGTTTCAATCTCTCCTCTGCCAGTTCAAACCCATTGCCCCTTGTCCTGTCATTGCAAGACCTTGTCAATAGTCCCTCCCCAGCCTTCCTGTAGGCCCCCTTCAGATACTGGAAGGCTACTCTAAGGTCTCCTGGAAGCCTTCTCTTCTGCAGGCTGCAGAGCCCCAACTCTCGTAGCCTGTACACAAGCCCAATGCTGAAGTTGTGCTACTCTTGAGAACAGAACACTTTTGCCAGACAGTCCTTTCACCATCCAGGCAGCTGCAGAGATGAAGAGTTTTCAGAGACCCACAAGGTCTTCCAAATCTGACCACCCAGCAGAGAAGCAGCCCACCCTGAGCTGCAGGGTGGCAGCCTGGCAGATGTCAGAGACACCTCCAGTTGTTTCCTCGCCCAGGTGCTCCTTGCCCATCTCCTTGCTGTTCTCTGTCTTCACAGCTTGTGGGTCACCAAAGTGGGGAGAGCCTGCCCTGGCGGTGTGTTCTCTGCACCAGGGAAGGAAGGTGAGATAATGGCTCTGGAGGCAAGGGCCCCATGGTTGAGGTCATGGGCTACATTACACAGGTTAAGCATGGTCTGAGACAAGACACAATGCCACAAGGAACTAAGGACCAGGCAGCAATATATTGATCAAGCGTCAGAGGACATCCTTCAGGAACAGAAAGCAGCCAGCAATCTTGTCTGGCCAAGGAGCAATCCTACTTCCTTGAAAAGATGATGCCATGCTCATCTGTCTGTGTGAGCTGTCCCCAAAGGTCACATCACCTGAGCTGGCAGCTCTGCTTCTTGTGCCTGGGGCTGTATTTTGAGCTTGGGAAGCATCAGTGGACATCTAGAAGGCACCAAAAATGATGGAGGGGACACAGTAGACTTTTTCTTTCTCCTTGTCTTTCCTTTTCCCCACAGGGCAGTGAGTATGGCCTCAAGCTGAGACTATGGCCTCAGGTTGAGACTATGGCCTCAAGCTGAGATTGGGCAGGTTTAGATTGGACATTAGGAAAAAGTTTTTCAGAGAGAGTGGTCAGGGACTGGAATGAGCTGCCCAGGGAGGTGGTGGAGTCACCGTCCCTGGAGGTGTTCAAGGCACGTTTGGACGTGGCACTTGGTGCCATGGTCTAGTCTTGAGGTCTGTGGTAGTGGGTTGGACTTGATGATCTTTGAGGTCTCTTCCAACCTTGCTAAACTGTGATACTGTGAAGTGGTTTGGATGTGGTGCTTCGGGATATGGTTTCAGGTGAATCATGTAGAGTACGGCTAGAGGTTGGACTTGGTGATCCTGAGGGGCTTTGTCAATCTGGAAGTTTCTGTGATTCTGTGAGGACACAGACATGCTTGTTTAGCAGGGTGTGAGGAAGGTCCTCTATTAGCTGGAGATGCTTAGGCATCCATTCATCACAAAGGCTTTTTAAACCCATCCTTGTGGCTCATCCTGGCTTGGATCAGGCACCTAGCAAGAAGTTATGAGGATGCAAACAAATTCCACAGCATGCAAAACAACCATGAGCAAAATCAGGGGTCCCTCTCCCCTCCAGAAGCAATGATGATGCCTGTGCCATAGATTTACCAAATATCATGTAGGGCATCACTGTCTGCCCCCAGTGACACACTGGAAAGAGACAACTCCCAAACTGACATTCAACCATGTACTTATTAGCTAACTAAATCATGGTGGGAAGAGAGAAGAAGCATAAGAAGGACTCAGAACTGCTGGAGTGGGTCCAGAGGAAGGCCACAAAGATGGTTGGAGGGCTGGGACACCTCAAGGACAGGCTGAGACAATTTGGCCTGTTCAGCCTAGGGGAAAGAAGGCTCTGAGGAGACCTCAGAGCAGCCTTCCAGTACATGAAGGGAGCTACAAGAAAGCCAGAAAGGGACTTTTTGTAAGAGTTTGTAGAGATAAGATGGGAGAGAATGGATTGAAGCTTGAGGAGGGCAGATTTAGACTGGAGATTAGAAAGAAATTCTTTACAGTGAGGGTGGTGAGACATTGGAACAGGTTGCCCAGGGAGGTCATGGATGTCCTCTTCTTGGAGGTGTTCAAGGGCAGTTTGGATGAGGCCTTGAGCAACCTGGGCTAGTGGAAGGTGTCCCTGTCCATGGCACAGAGGTTGGAACTCAATGATCTTTAAGGTCTCTTCCAATCCAACCCAACCCATTCTATGATTCTATGATTCCTCTGATGGTTTGTGCTCCCTGGGGACTAAACCAGATCTTTTGGACTCATTTAGTCAAAACCCACCCCCTGTAGGTGCCTCCATCAATGTCTGCTTTCAGCGAGGGGTTGCCTGTCTGGGTGAATGCCTGCACTAGTGCACAAATGTCCAGAAATGCTGAGCTGAAAACTCAGTGAGTTATTTTTTTCCAAGCTGTGCCTGTCTGAGGCAGCCTCCCAGCAACCAGGAGGTCAGCACAGGCTTGCTGTGGGAAACAACCCTGTAGAGGGTTTGGCACATGCTCAGCTTAGGGACAGAGCTTTTCCTACAGCGTGTGACGAGGAACATGGAGAGTTGAACTCTGCTCCTGCCTCTGAACAGCTTCACCAGCATTTCTGCATCAGGTTACCTGTCTGTAAGGTTTAGGCAGTGATAACCCTTTCTCTCAAAGGTGAAGGCTGGAGAACAGCTTGTGAAGACATGATGCAATTGGGGCTGAGTGGGATCTCAGGACATTTGTAACCCATCCCCAGCTAGGAAGGTCTAGATCAGCTGATTTGAGGGAAGGTTGAAGGAGATGTCCCAGGGTTTCAAACACCATTTATGAGATTTCCTAAGAAATATCTTAAATATTATCTGTATAATACCTTACAGTATGATATCACAAATGATGAGGGAAAATTTGTCAAGTGATGGGATGAGGGGTAACAGTTTGAAGCTTCCTGAAGTGCAATGTCTGCTGTAGAAGCCCTGATCTTCATTTCCCCCCTACCCTTCGTTATTCCTCTCTATTCCTCTTCCAGGATCTTTCCCTTATCTGCCACCACCTTCCTGTTTTTCTTCCTTGCCCAGCACCCTCCAGCCTCCCTGGCTCCTAGACCACAGACTCCTGTCGAAGTGCTTCCTCCTCCTCCTTTGGCTGATGTCCTGGCAGCGATAGCCCCAAGCATCCCGGGGGACCGCAGGCATCCCACGGGGCCCCATCAGGAGAGGGTGGTGGTGCTGACCCCACACCAAAGGAAATGGTGCTGGGAGGAAACGACAGCACTGGGCTCCCAGAATATCTCCACAAGGGGTTACCCCAGGGATGCAGAGATAAGCAGAAAAAGCCTCGTTTGTGGGGAAGGAGGAGGAGGTCAGGGCTGTTTGTCTGGGATGTTTGTGTGTCTTCTGGCATAAACATAGATCTGGGCTTTCCCAGTGGGCTCAGCATCCTTTTTGGAGTGGGGGCAATTGTTTATTCAGTCTCTGCTCACCTTGGGACGTGCAACTCAGCACCATGGTGGCAAGGGAAACAATATTAGGAGGGCTGAGCCCTGACACAGCAGTTCCTAGGAGAGGGTCTCCTGTTTTTTGATGATTGTTGCCTTGGGTGGCTGCCAATTCAAAGTTAAAACCTCATTGTGCCTGATGCTGGAAAGACTCAGGGCTACCCCTTGCCCCTCAGGTGGGACCTACAGGCATGCACTGGGCCATAAGGACACAGCCCATCCCATGGGACAGCTGCCTGCCTGGTGAGGACCAGCATAGATGCTGTTCACCATGTACCTTGGTGGACCAGTCTCAGGAGCCTGTGGCTCTTGCAAACACCAGCACACAGTATTTGTTGGCTACAAGTCTTCAGAGAGGCTAAAGATGCTCCCTGAGCTTGGAGCATGCAGTGAGACCCCTCTGGGAAGACCCCACACTGTTTTATCAGCCCCTGAGCACTGAGGTCCACTCTCTAGTGGGCAACTGGAGGCCTCAGCATAGTGGAGGCTGCAGGCAGAATGCACAGCCACCTCTTTCCCAGAGGCTCTCCATCCCAAGAATCTCCTGAAGCCCCAGGGTGGGGAGCAGAAAGGAGAACCTGGGGGTAAATCCCTCTGGCCCTCACAGCACAGATATAGTTAGAGGTACCAACAGGAGTGAGTACAAGGGCGATGTTAGGACACCTGCCTCCCTTGTGCCAAGTTGAGGGGGGCAGCTGGTAGCTAAAGGAAACCCATTTCATGTGATCACAGAATGATTTGGATTAAAGGAAGGAACCTTTGAAGGACAACTAGTCCAAACACACTGCAGTAAGCAGGGACAGCTTCCACTAGTTCAGGTTGCTCAGAGCCCCAGCCAACCTAATCCAGAATGATTCCAGGGATGTGGCATCTACCACCTCTTTGGGCAACCTGTGCCAGTGTTTTACCACCCTCAGCAAAAAAAAAGTCTTCCTGCTGTCTAGACTGGTTCTTGACTCTTTTAGCTTAAAGCCATCACTCCTTGTCCTGTGTTTACAAGCCCTGCTAAAAAGATTGTCCCCATTTTTCTTGTAGGCTCCCTTGAAGTACTGGAAGGCTGCAAAAAGGTCTCCCTGGAGCCTTCTCTTCTCCAGGCTGAACAACTCCAACTCACTCAGCCTGTGAGGCTTCCAGCCCTCTGATCCCTTTCGTGGCCTCCTCTCTACCCACTCCAGCAGGTCCATGTCTTTCTTGTGCACTTCAATCCAGCTGACTTGCTACATCATCAGCTAAGAAATAACCCAGCAGCCAACTTCCCCTCCAAAACCCAGGACTGCTCCAAAGTCCCAGCACAGTTTAGTTTTGCGCTCGGGTCTCAGTTTAAACAGACGTGTGTGACTCCACTGCAGCGAGCATGAAGCACACTCAATGCCTCTGAGGCAATCCCATGTGCTCTTGCCAAACCAAACCTGCTGCCTTCCTCCTGCTATATTTATCAGTAAGATTTAGCTGGTTGGAAAGTGCTCGGGGAGGTAGCAGGGGTGGAGAGAACTTGGAAATCAGCCATGGGAGAAAACTTGCAGTCGCCTCCGTCCTGATGTGGCTGTTGCAAGATGCTCTCACATCCCACTCAGGGTAATTCCAGTGTAAAGCTGGGAGGCTGCTGGTGGTTTGTTGAATTGCCTGTGTCCCGCAGATCTTTTTTGTCTGTAGCATCATGGCCAGCTGGGCTCCTTGTCCTTGGGCTGGAGACCTGCCCACCTCCCAAACCTTCACAATCCTCATCTCTAACTTGAGGTTTCCAGTACGAGCTGGTCTCACTTTATTTCTGCCTAGGAGATCATAGAATCATAGAATCATAGAATGGTAAGGTTGGAAGGGACCTCAAGGACCATCTAGTTCCAAACCCCTGCCACAGGCAGGGACATCTTCCTCTAGTACAGGTCACTCAAGGCCTCATCCAACCTGGCCCTGAACACCTCCAGGGAGGGAGCAGCCACAACCTCCCTGGGCAACCTGTTCCAGTGCCTCACCACCTTCACTGGAAAGAACTTCCTCCTAACATCCAGTTTCAATCTCCCCTCTGCCAGTTTAAACCTATTCCTCCTCCTCCTGTCATTGCAAGACGTTGTAAATAGTCCCTCCCCAGCCTTCCTGTAAGCCCCCTTCAGATACCGGAAGGCTACTGTAAGGTCTCCTGGAAGCCTTCTCTTAGAAAATTTTCCTCTCCCTGTCCTTCTGAACCCACAGGGACAGTGAGCTTAGAATGGGAATCCTTACTAATGCAAGTTAGATTTCAGTTCCTGAAACAGTTTTGACACCTCCACACTATCCTGCAGCAGTGAGACCAGAGGAGAGCCACTCCAAAACCCACAGTGAGAAAGGACATTGTGAAGCTGCCTTTTCCCCCTCACTTTCTTTGCACCCCTTGGTAAGATCTGTAGCCACCTGGAAGCTGTGCCAGCTAGGAGGCTGTCGCTCAAATCTCTGCAGCTGCAGATGTTGAGCAAGCTTCATGAGTGATTTCTGCTGTGCACCACAGCACGTGGGTTCCTGTTGAGCAACAAGGCTTGCAGCATAAAGGGTTCAATCATCTTTGCTGTGGAGATTTCACAGTCCTCAGCTTCACCTTCGCTCCTGAAGCACCCCTCGCACTTTGGTGTCTCTTGGAGTTCTTTCTGTCTGTGCTGTGATGAAGCAGAGCTCTGCAGAATCCACTTTAAACACTCCCACCAGCACTGCTTACTAAATGCTGGGTAAGGAGCCTGAGCAGCTCTGCACTGGTGAAGCCACAACTTGAATGCTTCACTTTTGGGCTCCTCAATACAAGGAGGACACTGAGGTGCTGAAGCATGTCCAAAGAAGGGCAGCTAAGCTGGTGAAGGGTCTAAAGCACAAAGCTTCTGAGGAATGCCTGAGGGAACTGGGATTGGTTAGCCTGGAGAAAAGAAGCCTTGTGGACTGTGCTGGTTTGAAGCTAATTGGAATATTTTAATGAAAAGAGTTAGATTATAGGCTTTGAAAAGCAAACAATGGTGATGTCTGCTTCACTCATAGGCTTGCTGAGATGTATAAGAACAAGAACACAAACATAGATAATACAGAATCTCTTGGTCCCTCTGGGAGCTGCTGTGTCTTCTGCTCTCTGCTGAGTAACCCAACTAACCACTCTGCTTCTAACCCCCCTGGCCCATCCTCCAAACTCACCTTGCACATAAGGCAGACCCTGGGGTAAGGCAGAGGGGTGGAAAGAAGGCGAAAGAGTGGTTGGGAGCCCCTCCTGGGGTCTCTGATTTCTGGGAGGGGA
>WBNM01031201.1:32722-49935 GCA_013399055.1 Ramphastos sulfuratus | reverse complement strand
CTCCAGAACTGCACACAATACTCACACAGTACATCCATGCTGCCAACTCTTTTTATTAACGTGTGTTTAAATAAAATGTGATTTAATTTCAGAAGTAAGTCTAAATTCAGAAGTAAGTCTAAATTCAGAAGCAAGTTCTATACTCAGAAGTAAATCTCAATTTTGGTTCCAGTAGAAAACTTGCAGTATCTTCTTCTTCCAGTAGATGGCAGACGTAGACTACATATTACTTCAGAAATTAATTGTGTCAGTATCTAGACAGCAAGGTTATCCTATTTTCTAAAAAAGCTCTATTACGTGTTTAGGAGCATCTGTATGTTGAAAAAAATTTATTACTTCTTAAACAATTCAGTAATAAGTACCACTGAAGATTAAAGTACCACCATTAGAATCTGGGGGAAAAAAAATACATCACAGGTTAGAAAGAGAATGAGTTGGAATGAAAATATTTCTGCTCTATTAACTGTGAAGTCAAACTTGTTCATTTCTTATGTTTTTATTTTCGTGGAATTAAGTAAGAGGAAAAATATTTCTGTAAAAGGGCATTGTTTTAATATAAAATAAGCACTATGTTAGATCTAACAGGCAAAACATTGTCTGCACCTGGTTTGATTTCTTCTGGTAGCTTTATGCAACAATACAGAACCTCTCTGGATTAGGACAGAGTTGCAGCTGCAGTTTTAAAGAACACATTAAAATGCTACACAAGTGGTGATCAAGGGCATGATGTCCACCTGGAGACCAGTGACAAGTGGCCTCCCTCAGGGGTCAGTGCTGGGAACAGTGCTGTTTAACATCTTTGTCAGCGATATGGACAGAGGAATTGAGTGCACCCTCAGCAGGTTTGCAGATGACACCAAACTGTGTGGCACAGTCGACTTGCTAGAGGACAGGGATCNATTCTATGATTTTAGGTGGTGTTTAATAGAGAAATTGCAGACACTCTGAGTGTCCTGATGAGCCGTAGATGACCTCACAGAAGCACATAATTTTTGCATACTCTGAAAGATCAAGGATAAGTGAATCAGGCTGAAAAACAAGAAGAATTAGTGCTAATATGAATAACAGGAAAGAAGCATGGACATTTGTTTTTTTCAAAATCTGTTAATAAGATTTTCCTAGTAGAGATATTAATGTTTGCTTGCTGCTTCAGGTTCCAATTTAGTCCAGCTTTGTCAGATGATTGCAGTGCAGGTTGTTCTATTACATGTGCTCTTATGCTGTGCTTATCATTGTAGTACCTGCGTGCCTGATGGTGGGTGCGTTGAGTAATTAACATCCACTGAGCATTTGTGCTCTCAGCTTTCCCCAAGGAGAAAAGTATGTGTAAGAGACTTTCTTTTGGCAATTAAAGCAATGCATAGATGCACAGTCATATGTACTACAGAGGGCAGACTCCAAAAAGTAACCCTTGTAATTAGAGTGATTGGATCCTTTAATACTTGTAACAAAACTCCTACTTCAACAAAAACTTCTTGGTTTTGTAGCTGTTTTTTTCTGTACATTTGGGTCTTCTGCAAAACAGCAAAAGCACCATTTGTCTCATGAGACCACATTTACAGAAATTTTAACTCATGGGAATTTAGAAATGGTGAATGTTTATTTAATATCTTTGCAATGACGTCAGTAGAATTACAATGGGAATTGGAAGGAACTTCTATATTATTCTCTATGCAACTTATATTTTGTTAATTGTTGCAGTGGTACTGTGCCAATATTCCTCAAAGAATTATTTAAAATTCAACTGCAGGAAGCAAATATGTTACTTTATATGCATCTTGCTTTTTTAATTTTTTTTTCTTTTATCACTCCTTCTGTCTTTGCTCATCAGATGATTATAGTGTCACATTAGTTAAGGGTGATATCCATTTATATAGAATCATAGAATGATAAGGTTAGAAGTGACCTCAAGGATCATCCAATCTGGCCTTGAACACCTCCAGGGAGGGAGCAGCCACAACCTCCCTGGGCAACCTGTGCCAGTGTCTCACCACCCTCACTGCAGAGAACTTCCTCCTAACATCCAGTCTAAATCTCCCCTCTGCCAGTTTAAACCCATTGCCCCTCATTCTGTCATTACAAGACCTTGTAAATAGTCCCTCCCCAGCCTTCCTGTAGGCACCCTTTAGATACTGGAAGGCTACTATAAGGTCTCTTTGAAGCCTTCTCTTCTCCAGGCTGAAGAGCCCCAAATCTTGTAGCCTGTCCTCATAGCAGAGCTGCTGCGGCCCTCTGATCATCTTCGTGGCCTCCTCTGTACTCATTCCAACAGTTCAATGTCCTTCCTGTGCTGGGGGCTCCAGAACTGTACACAAGACTCCATAGGAATGCTCGTGATGAGAATCAAAGATACATGCTGGAATATGTGTGCCTGATAAATCCCTCTTATTTACATAACTGTGTGATTACTGTATATAACAATTATCACTGTGAATGAAAGGGATGAGAACTCCTCAATTCTGTTAAAGTAGCAATACTGGATCCTATCCAGACCTTTTTATTATTCTATTCTAATTGCATGAAAAAATGAATAGAAAAGAGCACATTGCACCTCCCTTTGGTGGTTTCACTCACCACACCTTCTTCCCATTGAAGTTAAAAATTACTCCATTTGGTCTGATTCTCAATAATAGTTACTTTTATTTGAGTGTATTGGTCCATCAATTACCAATGTTTTGCAATACCAAGTAGAGTGGAATATCACATTCTGGAATAATTTGTATACCTTATTCCAATGAAAGGGACATTTGGACTCTGGTATCTCAATCTAATTATGTCCCATCAGCTAGCAAGCAAAAAAGCAAATTTGTTGAGCATCCTTCATAAGACAAATGGAACAACTGAATCAGTTGGGGTGTGATGGTTTGGTTTTTTGTTGGTTTATTTTTTTTTGTTCTGTTTTGTGGCTTTGGATGTTCAATTGCTGTTGTTTGGAGGTTTTTTTTGGTTTTGTTTTTGTTTTTCTTACAGCTAATTATTTGCATTATAATGAAATCTAAGAATTGCAGTCCTAGTATTCCCACTAGGCACAATATACTGTAGGGCAAAACAAAAATCATTCCCAAAGCATATAAAATAAGGAAGAAGTGAATTTGTATAAATAAGTGTTTCATTTGGAAAGTCCAATTGTCTCTGTGTCCTGAAAAGGCTGAATTAGGTTCTTAGAGCTTCTAAACCACCATTTATAATTAAATTACAGGAAGGCAGTTCTGGCTTTTTATTCGTCTACAAAATTAACAAAATGAAACCAAAATCAACACAAACCCAAACTAAAACCAACAACAAAACTCACTAAAAGCTACACAGTGGAAATGATGTCTGTAATAATGCTGAACCTTCCTTCACTTAAGCTAAGAAGTTGTCTCTCATCTCTGATTCTTGGCACCTCTGCTATTTATTGGGGCGTTGGGATCTTCACAGAATAAATATTTCTATGAAGAGTAGTGCAATAGCTGGATCTTTTCTTGCAAGCCATAAAAATGGCTTTGAAAAATAAAATAATAAATGTAGCCTAGATTTCCATCTTGGTATCTTGGGAGACTTACAAGAAGCTGGCCTTAGATTTGTGTTAAGAAAGGGTAAAAGGAACACCTTAATCCTTTCTTGAATGATGACTTTTAGGTTTCGTTAAAACTCAGACAAAATCCAGTCTCTCACTAAACTAAGAAAATGTAGTCTTCAGCCATTAGTGCTTTTCAGTAATGATGAATCAAAATATGGGTCAGAAAAGTTCATGAGTTTTTAAAAAAAAAAAAAAAAAGTCTGCTGATTTTAACTGCCTCTCAGATGGGAAAAATTACTGACAGTCAACCAAATCAAAAGCAAACGAATTAGTGCTTACCCTAAAGAGAAAGGATTTGATCTAATCTTTGGGCTGCACTTCTGTTATTGAATACATAATAATACTGTAATGTATGTAGACTTCTACTACTTCTGCTTTGGATTACTCATTTTTCTATTTGCCTGACTCCATATAGACACTGTGTTTAACTGTCTCTCCATTTGGGCTCAGCTATTAAAATGTTCCTGCCGGCACCAATTTGAGATTGTGAAAATAAATTGGAATTATTCATTTTATTGCAAATTAAACCTTGAGATTCCAGTAGATCTAGTTCATCTGCTTTGACTCTGCACAGTCATGTTAATTTAATTCTGCTCACTGTATTTAAATTCTTGAGCATATTTTGTTCGTGGTCATCCTTCAAGCAAAAAGACAATTATCTGGTGAAGCTGAAAATATTGTGGGCTATTACTCTGAATTAAGTCTTGCAAGGTGCTTCAGATGATTACCTAGTTTTGTTGGTTTGTTTTTGGTTGTTTTTGTTTTTTTTTGTTGGTGGTGGGTTTTTTTGTCTATTTGGTTTGGTTTGGTTCATTTTGTTTAGCTTTTAAAAGCATATTATGCATTGCCATCCAGAGTACTGTGTNGCCTGTCCTCATAGCAGAGCTGCTCCAGCCCTCTGAGCATCTTCGTGGCCCTCCTCTGGACTCACTCCAACTGTTCGATGTCCTTCTTCTCTTGGGGGCTCCAGGACTGCACACAGTACTCCAGGTGGGGTCTCATGAGAGCAGAGTAAAAGGGCAGAATCCCCTCCCTTGCCCTGCTGGCCACACTGCTCTTGTTGCAGCCCAGGACTCGGTTGCTGTCTGGGCTGCATGCACACACTGCAGGCTCACATTGAGCTTTTCAACAACCCAGACCTGGGCGTCCTTTTCCTCAGGGCTGCTCTCAGCCATTCACCACCCAGCCTGGATTTGTGCTTGAAGATAACTTTCCAGTGCCATGCGACAGATAATTCTTTCACCTGGTGTGGGCGTATAGGTTGCAGGAAGAGATAGATAGGCCAGGGAAGACTTTTAGAATTGCCAAGAGAAAGATATTGTTCTAAAAACTGAGCAACAGATGCAGAGGCTGATAAGCTTTTCACATTCTTTGGACTGCTGTGGAAAAGATATTGCAAGGATGTGAAAGGCATATTATTTACTTGGTGACAGAATAAAATATGGGCCATGGACCACTGAGAGAGAATCTATGAATGGCTGCGGTCTTATAGTCACACCTTTCTGCTGAGAATGTTGAGACAAGGCTTCAGCCCTGGTACTGGTCTTGGGAACATTTGTATATTTTGCTTTCAAGAGTTAGCAGATGCAGTGCAGGAACAGGAATAGGAGTGCAGAATCTGGCCTAAAAAGAAAGTATGTCCCTTTGTCACCAGTTAGGGATGACTGCCATAGGTTTCTGATTGTTTTCACTCTCTTCAGAAGTTGCCCTTAATTATCAAAATTGCAAGACTCACAAAGGATTTGGAGGGATACTTTTTTCCCCTTTTTGAAAATGGATTTACTTCTCTGTATGCAAATTTGTTATTCTAAATACCTATATGTTTAAAGGTTGGCATACTAAATGTGATGGTTTGGGAGCTACCTACCCCTCCACACTATGAAAATGCACACAGACTAGACTTAGCCAGCTGGAAGTTAAGGACTGAAGCTCTATTTACAGCTTAGCACAATATACAAACAGATATATACACAATAGACAGGAATATTTACAGAAATATACAAGTTAAATGTAATACAGAAACACAATACTCCTCCCAGAAATCAGAGTCCCCAGAAGGGGCTCCCAACAACCCTCCACCTTCTTTCCACCCCTCTACCCTACCCCAGGGTCTGGCTTACATACAAGGTGAGTTTGGAAGATCAGCAAGGGGGATTAGAAGCAGAGTGGTTGGTTAGGTTACTCAGCAGAGAGGCCAGAAGCTCCCAGAGAGACAGAGACTCTCTCTTATCTATATTTGTGTCCTTGTTCTTATACATCTCAGCAAGCCTATGAGTGAAGTAGTCATCACCATTGTTTTCTTTTCACAGCCTATAATCTAATTTTTTTTCAATAAAATATTCCAATTAGCCTCAAACCAGCACACTAAATCTATGATTCAATAAACTATATGTACTTAGACCCAGATTTACCCTACCTGACTTTGGACAATTAATATTTTGGTCTCAGGGGTGCATGATCTCTCTACAGTGAATAGAGAGAGACACTTCCAAAGGACAACTCAACCCAAGTAAAATCCGAACTGACCAATGGAAATTCTTCACCCTTGACAGCAGAAGAAGCATGGAACAATTACTCACTTACATTAAGGTGTCTGAAGTTGGAGGAATATGAGCCAAATGTAAAAATACTTTAAATTTTTTTTTTTCATTGTGGCTATTATTAAATACTACTCAGCCCTGGATTCAGATGTGAATTCAATCCAATAAGAAATAGGTGAGAAAAGTCTGAGAAGGGAAGAAGGGAAAACAATGTTTCTGTTGTGGGGTTTTTTTTGTTTTGTTTTTTTTTTTTTACACTGTGACCTCTGCTAATGCATTCACACCAAGCTCATCATTAGAATGAGAATCAGCAGTCTCTCTAAAGACCGAAAGTCTTTCTGGGCTTTAGGCAGATATGTAAAGCTAAACTTTCAATGCATGTGTTTAAAATTCTGGACATTTTTCAAGAAGGGAAAGAACACACTTTGGTGTGATCCAAATACTGTAGAGAAGCTGCCTTCATTGTCTTTTGGCACAAGATGTAATTGTTTCCAGCATACAATTNGTGTTCAAGGCCAGGTTGGATGAGGCCTTGAGTGACCTGTGCTAGTGGGAGGTGTCCCTGCCTATGGCAGGGGGTTGGAACTAGATGATCCTTGAGGTCCCTTCCAACCTTACCATTCTATG
This sequence comes from Ramphastos sulfuratus, assembly GCA_013399055.1. Classification (NCBI taxonomy): domain Eukaryota; kingdom Metazoa; phylum Chordata; class Aves; order Piciformes; family Ramphastidae; genus Ramphastos; species Ramphastos sulfuratus. The sequence continues at coordinate 43,206 of WBNM01031201.1, read as the reverse complement.
ATTCTATATACATGCTTGCAGAGCGTTCATCACTTTGGAACTGTAATGGTGTGCTTCGAGGGTTTTCAGGTGACAGCTTATTTCCCTCAACTGCAGTGTGAATTATGATATCAGTGGTAAGGGGACACCTAACTCTTGATATTTATATCCATTAAATTTTAGACAGTTGCTGCAGAATTTAGGGCACACAAATCTTAGACATCAAGCCCCACTACTTAGAGCAGTTGTAGAATTTCTTGAAGTGTGGCATCTGGAAATATCATTTTGGTATTACTGTTAGTTGTTGTTGCTAATTGTTATTGTTTAATTATCATTTTTTTTATACATTGCAAAAATGGGTTTCAGTGCTTTGAGGAGTTCCTACATGATAGAGATCCCACTGACATCAATTGTTGTCTGTTACTATTGTCATCAATAATTATGATCAATGCTATTTTGAAAAGCATCTCAAGAATATTTGGAGCTCCCAGCTGAGCTCATAGTCTCCTTTTATCACACTCTACATCATTTGCATAGATATTCACTGTATTGATTGCAGTTGAGAAGACAACAGATAAAAAAAAAGTGATAAAAGCCAGTGCTGTTCAAGTGAATGCTTCTTTTTACCCTGCATGAAAGCTCAATTGGAGCTTCTGTAATAGAGTTAGTCTCAGAAAACATTGATGTCTCAGAAGTATTTTGTAGCAAATCTACATGAAGTGATACATAAAACCAGAGGAAGTCAGCTTTATATTCATGACAGTAAGACAGCATTGTAATGTGAAAATGCTTCCAATAAAGTGGGAATGCACTTGATCTGACATCTTTAAGGTATTTTTAGCTACTGTACTTTGCAGATATCTGTGGCATGCTGCATGCACTTTTGGCATGTATCACAGTCACAATGCCTTTACATTTCTTACAGGTTTTACAGCATTCAGACAGATATTACACCATATCCTATGCCTTGCTGTCTATTTTTACCTTATCTGGCAGTTGAACAGGATGTCCTGTGTCTGGACATATTGAATTTCAGATACACATAAGAAATTTTGGAGGCTATTAGAGAAAAAGTTTTTCTTTAATAATGTTACCACACTTATCTCTGAAGATTCTTATTGGCAGGAAAGTAACATTTCTTAGAAACACACTTCTTAGGTGTTTCCACTTTAAGAATTCATAGTGCAAATTAAAGATACAGACAAACGTGACTGGCTGCTCTGTGCTCATTTAAGCATCTGCAAGTCAGATGCTTGAATATTAGCTGGTCAGCCAAGTAAGAAAGATGTGTACCACATAAGAGTGCTTCATTCCTAAAGGCTGTTTAAGGCAGATCCTTTGAACTACCTAGAAGTGTGTGTTTCTCCCAGCAAGATGCAAACCATTCAGTGGTAGCAGCTTTTTCTGAGTGTTGCACCTGTTTCCTGATGTGGGAAAAGGGGATTAGAAAATACAGAGTGTAGCAACCTAGGTAAACTATTAACTGTATCATCATCAATCAGGTATACACAAAGAAGGTGGTTAAGCATGAGAAGGCTCAGAAACACTGCCATGGAGAAGAAGAATACTGTATTCAAAGATGAGAACATCAGCAACTTTGGCCAAGAATGTGACCCACAACTGGTGCCAGATGGATGAAAGCTAAAGGGGGCAGACCGAGGAAGATGTTGAGCCTTCATCAGAAAGACCACAAAAGGCAACCATCAGGTGGCAGTGAGCATGCTTGAAGAGGCAGGGTGTTATGGAAATGAATTCCAAGAACTAATTGTAATAACTCCACCTATTCCTAGAATTAATTGTACCAATCCTACCCATGTACTGAATATGTATGGTTTTGTAGCATAAGTACCTTACCTGGACAAGGTGCAGGTCTGCAGGGTTTTGTGGAGCAATCCCCCCAGTCACCTGGCCCCAAATAAGCATACCTATCCTTACAACACTCTGAGTGGTCTGAGGTGTTATTTTCCATAAGTCATTCCAAACAGACTGATTTGAATGCAGATTTATCCTGGATAAAAATACGGGAGATGGATTACCTGCATAAAATGGTAAAGAGAAGATTAGCAAGTTTAAAGAGGCAAGTGAAGCACAATTCTCTCAGCCATAATACAAATGATATGATCCAGGACTTATTCTAGGGATGCTGGTAGAATTCTCAGGAGATTTGCTCATGATCCAGTTGACAATATATTAGCAGAGGGNCTGTCTGGGCTGCATGCACACACTGCAGGCTCATGTTGAGCTTTTCATCAACCCAGACCCCCAGGTCCTTTTCCTCAGGGCTGCTCTCAGCCATTCACCACCCAGCCTGGATTTGTGCTTGGGATTGTGCCTACCCAGGTGCAGGACCTTACACTTGGCCTTGTTCAATTTCATGAGGTTGGCTTGGACTCACCTCTGCAGCCTGTCCAGGTCCCTCTGGATGGATCCCTGCCCTCTAGCAAGTCGACTGTGCCACACAGCTTGGTGTCATCTGCAAACATACTGAGGGTGCGCTAGGAAAAACTAGTCTTTCTAAATTTCATCCTGGTGTCTAAAACATCAGATTTAATTCCTCCTTTCTAATTTAAGATCTGCATTCTGTGACTGGAAGTACATTTTATTGATACCTATAGGCAAAATTGGTAACTTTCCAAGAGTTTTCTATTAAAAAATTGCTGTGAACACAATTGATATTTCATGCCTATTTTCTTGAGTTGTCTTCTCCTTGAACATATGGTTTCTTTATGGTAAAGTAAGATATTAAATAACATGAGATCAGTCTTCAATATTTATACTGCATCAAGGGAGAATGATAGGTTAACATAAAAATAATCTGTATTTTCACACATCTGTCTATCTTGCTTTTCTGCTTATACAACAGACTGTTGAAATGGAAGTAACACCAAGTCTAACGTTCAAAAGCAAAAATAAAGAAAGTAAAAATATTTTTATTCTTATCAAGGCCTGATAACCTTCAAAGAGATATTGCTGCCTCTTTTCTTTTTTTTTTTCATTTTTTCTTTTTAATCATTTTATGTGTTTCACATTATTTTTTTCTTAGCCTATTTTTTAGAAACTCAGAGTGGAAACCTGTGAAAATCTGCAGTTCTGTTTACGTGTTTCTTTAAAATCTGCTGTAAAAAAAACCTGGGCTTAGTTGTGACAACAGTGAATCAATTAATTATGTATTGCTATATAAATATGAGAGCTATTCCAAATATTTAGAATGTGATTAAAGGCTTTGTTCACTTCTTCTTTACAAAGATAAAATGCAGCATGTATTGTAGATTCAATAGCAATGTTGAGCTTCCTCGAGATGACTGCAAAGTGTCTTTTTTGATGTTAAGTACCATGGTTAGTTCAAAAATAATTTTCTTTAGAAGTGATCTTTTAACATCCATGTTAACATTAACATGTTAAAATGAAGGGCAGTTAGTTTTTTTAGTAGTAAATGAAAATACTTCTAAATGCACATTAATATTTTTCTTGGAACCTTATCTGTTCTAAACATTTTGTAACATAATTATATAAAAGCAAATGCCTGTTTAATATGTCAGATAGTGGTATCATCTTACAGGCAGTCCTCCAAGGTTAATAATGCCAGGAAATATAAAATGTTTTTTGACTATAAGATTAGACTACTTATTTGGAAGAGGGCTTTAAATTTCATTTCAAAAGTAGGTTTCATGTCCATGAAATTTAAACTGTGACATTTAGAACACATTCACTTTACTATAACGTAGCAAAAAATTATGTGTACTTGATTCTTGCTCAATCCATCAAGACTGCTTCTGGAAATACTGAGAATCTTTTTGCAGGTAAAAAAAAAAAGTGAAATTCAGTGAATAATCAATGCCACCAACTGTTCTTCCTCAGAAGACAGATAGTTAGGCAGAAATAATTACTTCCTTAACTGTGTTCACTGGAGTTTAAAATCAAAACCTTAAAGTATATTCGAAACTTGTTTATATTTAGTGACATTTTTTTCCTGAAAAGGTTTAACTTCCACATAAAACTTTTAGAAGTGTTTGATAAAAATTAAGTAGGTTATGCTAGTAACTCTTTCTGCATTGATTATTAAGCTTGATTGAGCCTGTCTAGGTAGTACTGCGATCCCACATGATCTTTCAGGAAGGAGGGGCTGTCTTACACAACAAAGTTGTGTACTTACAATTTTGCTTCAGGTTTGTCTTTTGATCACAGTTGTCAACAGGAANCTGATTACTCTTTGGTATAAGTTTTGATTTCACCATAAGATACCTCATACATGTTGTAGATGCTCCCTCCTTGGAGGTGTTCAAGGCCAGGTTGGAGGAGGTTTTGAGTGACCTGTACTAGTGGGAAGTGTCCCTGCCTATGGCAGGGGGTTGGAACTAGATGATCCTTGAGGTCTCCTTCCAACCTTAACCATTCTATGATTCTATGATTCTATGATTTTCAGGTTGACTCCATAACTGTGAACTGTTTTACTTGCAAAATTCCCAAATTATTTCTAGAGTTCAGGGCATGCAGAGGTCACTTCTATTACAGTCTAAAAGTAGTTAAACCAAATGTGAATGAGATAGCATTTTTAGGAGACAGAGATGTCATCAGGCAAAATATTGTGAAGGAAACTGATGTATTACTGATATTTTGGAGGAAGTGTAGAGCACAGCATACAACTGTATCTGTACAAAGCTGGTTCTAAGTCCTTAGGAGAGAAAAAAACAGTGGATAATATGCAGGGAAGGACTGTTAGAATGGAGAATGAAGCAGTCATACAAAGTGTGTATCTTGTTCAGTGGATATTGAATATCTGCTATATATATCTGAGGCATACTGGGGAGCAGGATGACTAGTTAAGCAACGGCTCAGAAACTGTGTTGAAAGTTGCCAAAAAGGTTTGTCAGGAGGAGAAAAGAGAGCAATTTATTGCTCTTCAGGTACTCTGGCTGTTCCTCATAGAGTTGAGTGGTAAAAGCAGTCATCTCTTCCATTCCTTGCTTGCCCTGTTAATAACACATTTTTGTTAAAGATGTAGAAGCAATGGAGCTGTGAACTGTGATTCATTAGTATTGTAGTTGGATAGATGTATGTGAATCATACTGCTTAAGTTTCAGCCAGCAGCTGACTATTATTTTCATCACTCAACAACAGTACCTCATGGACTGGTTATAATTATTATGGACAGAGAAATCAAGTGCACCCTCAGCAAGTTTGCTCCCATCTGGAGTACTGTGTACAGTTCTGGAGCCCCCAGCACAGGAAGGACATGGAACTGCTGGAGCGGGTCCAGAGGAGGGCCACAAAGATGCTCAGAGGGCTGGAGCAGCTCTGCTATGAGGACAGGCTGAGAGAGTTGGAGCTCTTCAGCCTGGAGAAGAGAAGACTTGGAGGAGACCTTATAGTAGCCTTCCAGTNAAAAAAAAAGAAAAAAGAAAAGGTTGTATTTGATGCCTCTTTTTGCTCCGAAGAAGACAATTTACCATAACCTTCAAATAGGTTATGATAGGTACTGAAATGGATTTTGTTTGTTTTATTTTTTATTATNATGGAAGGACCAACCTTTCAGCTCAGTTGAGGTGAAACATTGTGCAAAACAGAAATCAAGACTTCTAAGGCCCAAAAAAGCAGATGATGAGAGAAGAAAGCAAGTAAGAATGACAAAAAAGTCACAAGTTCTTTGTATAAAATACAGAAACAGGCAGCATTTTAAATACTTTAAGCAAAACTGGAAAATGCAAACCAATGATTTAAACTGGAAAGAGGTATCTGTGGCACATTATGCCTCTTGCCCTCTAGGAGGAAGACTCAACAGACTCCTTGCTGCCAAATGAAGGCAGCTACACAAGGTACAGTATTAAGCAAAGAACCTTTTACAGAGAGGCTTTAGAGAAACTATTTACTCACAGATTTAGTGTCTGCAGGGCAGTGCATATGGATGTTGTACCAGAATGTGGTATGTGTTGCATCATGTTTGTATTTATACAAAGCAAAGTGGTGTTGGGCCATGTTCTGACTCCTGCTGGGCTTCTCAGTTCACAGAGCACTGCTACCTCTTTTGGCTGTCCAAAGGGTCTCAGAGTCTAACTGCAAGTTGCAGTAATGCAGCTTACATAGGGGTGCTTGGCTAACCCAGTGCTTACTCCTTTCTGCATGGTCTAGTTGCCATTGCCTGCTGGTAGGGGTTTCTGACAACGTGCCAAAGCTGGCTATGGTTCCTGGCAGCAAAGACTTTCTTGCCTACAGGTGACAGGCTGGGCACTTGTGTTTCTCCTGAGTAAACTGATGAATGAGAGAATTCTGGGTAGACAAGGCACAAAGCAAGAAGGCACCTTGTTTACAATCTGGGTTGGTTCTATCATTTGCCCGAGCGTTGATTTGACCATTGGCAACACAGAAAAACATAAGCATCAACCAATAGAATGGCATTTACCCAAATTTGGGTGAATGCATGAGCCTTTCACAAGGTGAGCATCTGCCAGATGTCTGCACCTTGTTTATGACAAGATGTGTACACGAGCAAAAACATGTCTGTGCAGGCTCCCAGGCACCAGGGTCCTTTGTCTCCTTCCCATGTTTCCCTAGATTCCNCTATGATTCTATGATTCTTAAGCAAATGGTGCATAACAGCATTTACAAGCCTCAATAGACATTGTGGTTTTCACTGGACTTTGTGTTTTTTAAGGGAACTGCTAACATCTCAAATAATTTTTTTTATATAAAGAAGGAAAAATAAAAGGTAGAAGAATAAATATCTTCATCTTAAAAGAGAAAGTTCAAGACCTGGAACCAGCAAAGATACAGATATTCAGCCTCACCCTTCTCAAACTATTGGTAGAAGCTTTATAAAAAGCAGATTTCAGCATCAGGCAAGAAAACTGTGAAGATAAAGGCATGTTTGAAATCAGCTTCGTTTTTCAGGAACTACCACTGAGTTAAGAACCATGACAGACTAGATTCAGGTCTGGGACTGTTTGGTAAATTCAAGCACATACATTTTTCTAATTTGAGTAATAACTTTAGTCTCCTGCTTTAAGACAAGTTTCTCATGATGTTCTTACTTAGCTTTTTAATAATAGTCGAGGTCATTTAATTTAGTCAGAGATTTGGAGAAGGTGAGAACTGTAGCACTGAATTTGGTTCTCTTCTCAACCTGAAAGCATTTAAAGATATGTCTTCCCAGACAGAACATTCACTACTAGATTATAAGTATGGAAGGACCAACCTTTCAGCTCAGTTGAGGTGAAACATTGTGCAAAACAGAAATCAAGACTTCTAAGGCCCAAAAAAGCAGATGATGAGAGAAGAAAGCAAGTAAGAATGACAAAAAAGTCACAAGTTCTTTGTATAAAATACAGAAACAGGCAGCATTTTAAATACTTTAAGCAAAACTGGAAAATGCAAACCAATGATTTAAACTGGAAAGAGGTATCTGTGGCACATTATGCCACTTGCCCTCTAGGAGGAAGACTTAACAGACTCCTTGCTGCCAAATGAAGGCAGCTACACAAGGTACAGTATTAAGCAAAGAACCTTTTACAGAGAGGCTTTAGAGAAACTATTTACTCACAGATTTAGTGTCTGCAGGGCAGTGCATATGGATGTTGTACCAGAATGTGGTATGTGTTGCATCATGTTTGTATTTATACAAAGCAAAGTGGTGTTGGGCCATGTTCTGACTCCTGCTGGGCTTCTCAGTTCACAGAGCACTGCTACCTCTTTTGGCTGTCCAAAGGGTCTCAGAGTCTAACTGCAAGTTGCAGTAATGCAGCTTACATAGGGGTGCTTGGCTAACCCAGTGCTTACTCCTTTCTGCATGGTCTAGTTGCCATTGCCTGCTGGTAGGGGTTTCTGACAACGTGCCAAAGCTGGCTATGGTTCCTGGCAGCAAAGACTTTCTTGCCTACAGGTGACAGGCTGGGCACTTGTGTTTCTCCTGAGTAAACTGATGAATGAGAGAATTCTGGGTAGACAAGGCACAAAGCAAGAAGGCACCTTGTTTACAATCTGGGTTGGTTCTATCATTTGCCCGAGCGTTGATTTGACCATTGGCAACACAGAAAAACATAAGCATCAACCAATAGAATGGCATTTACCCAAATTTGGGTGAATGCATGAGCCTTTCACAAGGTGAGCATCTGCCAGATGTCTGCACCTTGTTTATGACAAGATGTGTACACGAGCAAAAACATGTCTGGGCAGGCTCCCAGGCACCAGGGTCCTTTGTCTCCTTCCCATGTTTCCCTAGATTCCGGAAGGGGGAGGGGGATTATGGGATCATGCCTGGATGTTCCAGGATGTATTGGTCTTTTGTTCTGGTCTTAATTTGGGCCATCCTTTCACCACACTAATACATGAAGTTATGTAAACTGACTATCCGGGTAGGTGGCAAGATGTCTGTGTATTAACTGCCTGTTCTGGGTGAGATTTCAATGATTAAGGACCCAAATTTTCCATACAACTAACATATGCTATTATTTCCATCATTTATTTTTCATAATGGGGAGAGAGCCCTGCTAGTTTAGTAAGTCACTGCAAAGTCTTCTAAAAGCATAAAGATACTATAGAACCACCATAAAACATGAGAATGATACCCAGAGAAATCCATAGAATCATAGAATGGTAAGGTTGGAAGGAGACCTCAAGGATCATCTAGTTCCAACCCCCTGCCATAGGCAGGGACGCCTCCCACTAGTACAGATGAAATACCATGAAATACCACAACTACAGAGTGAGTGATCAATCAAGACCTAATAATGCTTTATTAAACAAACAGAGCAAAAAACAAACAAAAAAACCCCCCAAAAACACTAGAAAAAATATTTCCTATGCCTTAATATTCTGTATTTATTTTTTAATGCATCTTGAATTAGAAGCAGAAGTGTGACAAACCCACAGCCACTGAACAAAATTGCTACAGAATTATGCAATCTTACACTTTTCTTCTGAGGGAAGTTCTACTGGAACCAGCACTGTAGGTTGACTTTAAGTGATTTAAAAAGCTTTAGTAAGAATAATAATGATAGTATTTATTAATTCATGGCAAGATAAGACTTAGAAATGCCAAAACCATCTGCCAGTCTCTTCGGTTTATTTAAAATTAAGTCTAACTTCCAACTGTCTGAATTTAATTTTCTTACACTGCTCAGGTTTTGAACAAATGCTGCATGAGGATGTATTCACCTGGATATGAAATATTATATACATTACATTACATAACAGTTATTACTGGAACTACCCTATATATCTTCTTTTGACATCTCAGCTTTCAGAGTGATTTCACAAAAATCACAAATTACTTTTTTTTTCATATTAATATTCTACCATGGCTACATAAAATTATCATGCATTTGAGGTTCCTGTATAAATGCTTGATTTTTAACTTTTAATCACAATCAAACACAACTCAGATTAGTCTAATGTGATACTATGGTTCTGTATATTGCTCTTTGGAAAGTGACCAACTTGAAATATTTTAGCTCTCTTGTTTCTGTCTTGTCACCATTTCAGATCTTTTATGTTTTTATTAATGCTACACTTCTAGTAAGTGATATAGTAGTTTTATTTGAGAATATTCACACTAGGAACTTTATGCACAGAGGCAAAGAGCTTAAATGTCTCTCCATCATTGCTGTATCTTAATTGTAGACTTAAAGTTCTCTCTCTGAATATCTGTTATTTATTGGTTCTTGATAAATATTTTTTGTTTATTTGTTTTGGTAAGCATGAGCATTTTAGTCACACTTTTTTTCATGGCATGACCTTTGTTTGATGAAATTTTCAACAGGTGTTCCCTAATACCCTAAAAATTTGTCTTTTATTGACTTACTATGGACTTCTTATTGTTACGAACGATGCAAAATTAATAATTTATATTAATTTTTATATCCAGGCAGAGATTGCTAATAACTATGAAAATTGTTTATTAACATTAAGTCTCTCCAGAAAGCTTATTTACAAGGTTTGAAATGCACAGTTTGGAAATTCATACATACAGGGAACAGGCAAAACTGGGACACTTTAAGAGGTAACCATCAAATGCAGACCTTATAACTGGAAGAGAAGTTTTCAGCAGTCAATATACGACTTGCTGTTCATTATCCTGCTTATCCACTAGATGGATAAGCTCCTTTCTGCTTATGGTAGAAGGCAGTTAGTGATTACAAGAGGATTTAAGTATTTACTCACAAAATATTATCAGACAGTACCCAAAGCACATGGAGGGGGTCTCAAAGCCATTGGAGGCTTTGGAGTATTCCCAGGCTCTTTTCTCAGGAAGCTGGAAGTCTGGCACAGTCTCTGATCTGCTTCCTCTTGACTCCTGATTCAGCAGCAGCCTTGCAGAGAGGCAGGCAGGATGCAATGCCATGTGCAGGCTTGGCACAATGTCACACTGGCTGTGCAGGCTGATCGTGTGGAGGCATTTAGAGCCTGTTCCTGGTCGCTGGAGTTCCACACATCTCAGGATGCAATGAGGTAGCAAGCAAGCACGGATACAATGGCAGAGCACCCCTTGTGCTACCTGTTTATCCCTTTTATCC